>PVJH01005623.1:0-110019 GCA_004026705.1 Nesogale talazaci
TTACAGTTGTAAAAATCTTAGAAAATAATGAGAGAGAGAGATGGGGGGGGGGGGGGATTGTTGTACATCAATCATTGCAATCAGTTCCTCTTTGTTCACCTTCTCCCACCACCTTCCCCCTATTCTCATGG
This sequence comes from Nesogale talazaci, assembly GCA_004026705.1. Classification (NCBI taxonomy): domain Eukaryota; kingdom Metazoa; phylum Chordata; class Mammalia; order Afrosoricida; family Tenrecidae; genus Nesogale; species Nesogale talazaci. Next base: position 132 of record PVJH01005623.1, read on the forward strand.
GATGGCTATTCTCATTATTTTCTAAGATTTTTACAACTGTAATAAAAAAATCTGACATATTTAATCTGAGATTAAAACAGATTTATTGGCAGATTAAAACTCATTTATTAATGAGAAGCTGATACCAAGGGCTCAAGTAGAAAGAAAATGTTTTGAGAATGATGATGGCAACAAATGTACAAATGTGCTTAACAATAATAGAGGTATGTATGGATTGTGATAAGCGTTGTACAAGCCCCAATAAAATGACTTAAGAAAAAAAACCAAGACAAAAAGCCCCAGATTTATTTATTCTGTCAAATGTGTATCTTCTTCCTCCTCCACAACTGAAAGAGCTAAAGTAATTTCATTTTGCCATCCAACTGTGGTAAAAAGTTAGTAATAGGTGAATATGTGCTAGAAGCACTTGGGTATTAACCCAAATGTAAATATTTTGTAGACTGAAAATCTCAAACAAATGTGGAACCCATCCACCCCGCCCCCAAACAGTAGGCTCATCATGTCTACCTCTAGGGACTCACTGTGGTTACAGAAATGCAAGGGACAAACACTCAAAGTGAAAAGTGTTTGAAGCAACTAACTACTAGCGGAAAGTAAATATGCATCTAAGCTAATTAAAGTAGGTATTTATGTTAACATTCTGTTTGATTTTTTGTTTTTGTTTTTGTTTTTTGGGCATCACTGCCCTCTGGTGGTGGGAGTAGGAGGCCCACCCTTTGCTCCTGTGGAGCCGCTGCTGGAATTGAACCTCCATCCCAGTGGGCTGCAGTCACGCGCACAACCACTATGCCACCAGGGCTCAGCCTGATATTTTAATTGTTTCAAATAAATACACTTAAAACCATCTCTACTATTAACTTTCTATAGTAAAAATATGAGGCTATAGGGTCTGGAAGTCTCTAGGTTTCCTTTCTTCATTTGAATAGTCCTATCTAAAATGTGATTGCTTTTCTATAGGACTTCAGTTTTGTTTTGTTTTGGGGGATGGGGGAGCATCACTGCCTCTGGTGGTCGTGGGTGCTACCCAGTGCTGCTCCTGAGAGCTGCTGCTGGTTTAGAACCGCAAAGCCCACGGGCCACAGTCCCGCACACAACCACTTACGCCACCAGGGCTCAGCCCATGGCTTCAGTTTTAATTTGACCATCAAGCGATTACTTAAAGTTATGATAAACTAAAAATAAATCTTACCGCCATTGAGTGGATTCTGACTGATAGCACCCTATAGACAAGACAGAGTAAAGGTGGGGGGGGGGGGGAGCTTTTTTTTTTTAAGAGGAGCTTAGACCAAGGGCTCAAGTGTAAATGCTTGGAAATGTATGTGGCAACATGTGTGCAAATGTGCTTGAAACAGATGATGTACTGAATGTTATAATAGCTGCAAGAGCCCCCAATAAAATTATTTAAATTGAAAAAAAAAAAAGGACAGAGTAGAACTGTTCCCATGGGCTTCTGAGACTTTTACAGTAGTAGAGAGCCTCATCATCTTCCTCCCCGAGCAGTGGTTTCAAAATGCTGACCTTGAGGTTAGCAGGGCAACTCGTAACCCATTATACCACCATAACACGAAACAAGTTTATGTCTTGGGAGAAAACACTGCTATTGCCCAGCAATGTAGATAGCAGCAGTGAACTGTTTTTTTATTTTTAAAGCTTCTGGACTTCTTTCATGCAGGGGTCATAGACAAAACTCCCATCACCATTCTTTAAGGGTAACAAGGACTGTCCTATGAGAATTTTGTTGGGAAACTTTACCGTCTCTACGTACAGCTCTGATCTTGGCCCTTTGGGCTCCTTTTTGTTCCTCAAATTCAAAGAACATCTTGCCGAAACATGGCTTGAGTGTCTTGAGAATGCCTAACCTGCCCATTGAAATCGAAATGTAAATCGAAAATGACTTCAACCCTTCAACCTATGGTATTATCGGTCACCTCATATGCACGCTGAAAACTGAACACTGAATAAGGAAGGCCAGAGAAGAATCAATGCATTGTGGAACTGGTGAAGAATACTCAGAGTACTATGGAATGCCAAAAGCGCACACACACACACACACACACACACACACTGAAAAAAAATAGTCAAATTGCTCCTTAGAACCAAGGATAGCGAAACTTCATCTTACATACTTTGGACATGTCAGGAAAGATCAGCCACTGGAGAAGGACATCATGCCTGGTAAAATACAGGGGCACCAAAAAAGAGGCAGGCCCTCGACAAGACGGGTTGACAGTGGCTCCAACGACACACTTGAACATAACAAAACCCGTGAGGATGGGGCAGGAGCAGGCACTCTGATGTATACAGGGTCGTTATGAGTCAGAATCGGCTCCCTCGCCCCAACAACGAGGACAGACGCAAAAGTGCAGAATTCTTTGGGGAAGGGTTAAAAAGTTGGAAGCACTCCCTTTAGAAGTGTACAGATCCAGATGGAACATATGTTGATGAACAATAGCTTTACATTTTGATATTTTTCTTAAAGGTTTCTGTGATGTTGTAGTAATACTTTTGGGTAAGACATTATAGTTTTATATCTTAATCTGAAATCTTAAAAGGGTAATTTTTATGATACTTTAATATAGATGATCCATTATGATAACTATTTGTTTATAAAAGACACTAGTCATTTAAGTGGTGAATTTTATATGCACTTTGACCTGCCCATAAACCAAACTCACTGTCAAGTCAAGTCAATTGTGACTAATACCAACCTAATAAAGCAGCAGAAAGCTTTGACTTCTCCCACATACCCACTGGTGGATTTGAACATGCTGCCTTTGTAGTTAGTAAACTAACTTGCAAATCATTATGCCACCAGAGCTCTTTTTCAGTAAGAATAAAAGAAAGGCATAGGATATTTTTCATTCTGTGATGAGCAAGGAAGCACTTTAAACCTTGACACACCCCAAATGGTTGCAGAAGTAGTTTGCAGTCGTCGTCATCACATTCTACGTGGATTTTGAAGACTAACCCACAGTGAAACAAGTACAGTAGGAATAAGGGGACAGTTAAAAGCATGGAGAGGACTTGGTGTGCCTTACCTTGTTTATCTTCTCTTTGGGGTGTGACAAGAGATTTGGGAAGTGTGACAGGACATCACAGTTGAGAACCACTTGGGTCTGCTCATCAGTGCCAGTCACAATGTTGCCCACGGCTCTGAGTGCTGCAGTCTAGGATGGGGACACAATCGTTTCTGTAAGTTCATTGTCTTTTTCTAAGATGAAACTGATTCTCTATTTTTCAATATCTCAAGAAAATGCGAAAGTGTAAAGGGTGGAAAAGTATCATTCATTTTCTCCTTATACAAAACTTTAAGGAAAGCTTGGCGCAATTCTAAATTTTAAATAAGTCACTTGGGAAAGATATTTTTAAAACCATATAAGCAATTGACAGTAACAAAAGGGCTTCCAAAATGTGAGGAAAAAATGAAATTTAAACAAAAAATGTAAAGGCTCATTTTCAACAGGTATTCCAATCAATCACTACAATTATATCTCCTCAAAAAAAAAAAAACACACACCCATTTTATCTTATCAGTGTTTATCTAGCTGTAGAATGCTGGCTGAAAATAAGTTAACTGCTGACAGACATGTGGAACTACGCTAGTGCCCTGCAGCAGGAAGAGCCACAAATGCTGAGATCGCTACATCACCACTAGATCCATAAGACTTTCAACCCTGTGATCTTTCTGCATTCGGCATCACTGCCGTGATTCCAAAAAGGAATTTATAGATTGGTATTAGACATATCAGCTAATATCGGACTTATGGGCTTGATCTGAACCGAGCTGAGATGCTTTCTCAATATACAATTGCTCTTTTATATAAAGCTTTTTCTTATACACATGAGTGTCAATGAATTTTTTTCTCTAGTCAATCTCTAACACAGGCTGACAACAGCTTGAGACATGATGTCCCTTCGCTGGAGCATCCTGTGACAGAGAACCATACTGGGAACACACAGCAGAAAGTGAGTCCACTCTGAACCCCCTCACAGTGGGATGAACCAAGAAGGGAATATAACACATCAGAATCAAAGCTAAGCCACACAGGTCCTGAGAAGTCCCTAAAATAAGACTTCCGGTTAGGAGGGACAGTTCTCAGACCCCACCCAGGACCAGTACAGAGATAGTCAAAAAGAGGTCAACGGAAGGAAAATCTCAAAGAATATGCTAACAGGAACCCAGCCCTAGGAAAGATCCTCACTGGCTGAGTCCCGGTTGTGCGCGGGACTGCACTGGGTTGGAGGTTCAAATCCAGCAGCAAGGCTGGGCTTCCTACTCCCACCACCAGAGAGCACTGATGCCCCAAAAACAAACAAACAAAAAAGATCCTCACCAACACAGTTGGGGTAGGAGAACAACAATTACCAAGTACATACAAGAGACCGTCACACAGAACAACTCCACCCAGAGATCTACAAAGGGAAAACAGTTCCCAAGATAACTCTGGCTCAGTAATGGAAAGAAGGCAAAAATGAACCACAAATATTCATGGACACAACCCATTGAAATGAAAGGGAGGTAGGGAAACACTCAACACAAGAACGATAAAATGACATCACAGAGCGCACAGATAGATGTAATAACCCTGAATATCAATCAAGAGAATGAACTCAGGTCTAAACAGAGAAAAACAGACTGACTTAGAAAACAACCCCTCGATCTGCTGCCTATAAGCAGGAGACACATCTTAAGATCACAGACAAAAATATGCTAAGAATCAAAGGCTGGAGGAAAACATACCAAGCAAACAGCAATTCAAAAAAAAAAAATCAGGTGTAGCAATTCTAATTTCAGATAAAACTGACCTCAAAGTGTAAACCATAAAAAGAGACAAGGAGGGACACTATGTAATACTCAAAAGAATGACAGAAAAAGAACCACGAAGTATTCTAAACATTTACACTAACAAGAGGCCAGTGGAATATGTCATCCAAACATTCTAAAAGATGAAAAAAGAAATCACAGCCTCAACAATTATAGCAATGACTTCATTACACCGCTCTCTGAGAAAGATCACTAGGAAAGAAATTCAATAAGGATGCTAAAGATCTAAACACTAAAATTAGAAGATCTAAGAGCTATCTATGCAACTCTCTACCCAAATACAAAAAAAAATCACATTCTTTTCAAGCCCCTATGACACATATTCAAAGATAGACCACATGTTGAGGCATAAATCGAATTGGCATAAATTTAAGCTCTTTGATAGCATACAGACCTCTCTGACCACTGTGTGCCATAAAATTGGAAATTAATAAAAGGAAGATAAAGAAAATAAGAGTAAACAAATGGCAGATGAATAACTCCCTATTGAAAAAGGAGTGTGTACTGGCCCAGATCAAATATGAAATTAAGGCATTTCTAGAAACTCGTGAGAATGAGAAAAACCTATGGTACACAGCAAAGGCAGTCATCAGAGAAAGTTTCAAAGCATTACACGTACACATAAAAAAAGAGATGAGAATTGTGATTGATGCACTGGCACATAACCTACAACAACTAGAGCAGAATCAACAAGTCAATCCAACTAATAGCAAAAGAAAAGAAATAATAGGTCTGAAATTCAGAAGAGGGAAAATAAGATGATGGAAAAAATTAATGCAGCTCGTTTGGTTCTTTGAAAGGATACATTGAATTGACATACCTCTTGCAAATTTAACCAGAGAAAGGAAGGAACACATTTCAAAGCAAGATGAGGGATGAAAGAGGATGAAAAACATTACAACAGACCCTAGTGAAATCAAAAGGACAATTATACAGTACTATGAAGAACTGTACTCCAATGAATTAAAAAACGTGAAGACATGGACAGATTCTTCCTATCCTCGATGGCTGTAAAGTACCTCAACAAACCCCTATCAATACAAGAAACAGACAAGGTTATCAAGGGATTACCAACAACAACAAAAAATCCTGGTCCAGATGGGATCAGTGGAGAATTCTATTAAGCATTTAGGGAAGAACTGACATCAATCCTACACAAACTCTTCTAGAACACAGAAAAAGCAAATTCCTAAATTCTGTCTACAAATCTAGTATAACTCTGATACTTAAACCACACAAGGACCCCTCAAGAACTGAGAACTACAGATCAATCTCCCTAATGAATAGCAATGCAAAAATTTCTATCAAAATACTAGCCAACAGAATACAAAAGTACACACAACAAATAATTCACTATGACCAAGAAAGATTAATACCAGAAATGCAGGGGTGGTTCAACATATGAAAGACCATTAGTATCATTCACCACATTGACATGAAAAACTGTAAGAATCACATGATAATATCGACAGATAAAAACATTTGACAATATCCAACACCAATTCCTGTTTAAAACACTTAAAACATTGTGGACAGATCCCAAGTTTATCCAGTATCTATCTATCTATCTATCTATCTATCTATCTATCTATCTATCTATCTATCTATCTATCTACCGATCTACCTACCTACCTACCTACCTATCTACGCTATCTATCTATTTATTAATTTATCTGGTCTTTAATACGTTACCTTGCAGATGGGTTTTGGATCTCACTGCTTCCCCACCACTTCACATTGCTTGATTTTTAACTTTTTGATTTTAAAATATCTGGTCTTTAATGTGTTAATAAAATAGGAATGGACAGGTAATTCCTCAAGACAATACAAGCTATATATGGAAAACCAACGGCCAATATGGTAGTCAGTGGAGAAAAAACTAAAACAATCCCACTGAAAAAGGGGGCCCGACAAGGATGCCCCTCTTTGTCCCCACTTTTATTTAACATCATACTGGAGGTTTTAGCCAACAGGATTTGAAGAAAGTGGGGAAGTAAGAGGTGAAACTATCGTTATTTGCAGATGATTATGATTTTATATGTGGAAAATCCCAAAAGCTCCACAAGGGTGGTACTGGAAGCAATAGATGACTATGACAGAGTGGTAGGACACAAGATCAACAAACATAAGTCTATTGGATTGCTATATACAACGGATAAAATCACAAAAGAGAAGATGAAAAAGGTGGTACCGTTCACAATAGCTAAGCACAAAATGAAATATCTAGGGATGTAACTGACTAAAAGAACAAAAGATCTATATGATGAAAATTACAGAACACTATTACAAGAAACCAAGTGTGATCTCAACAAATGGAAGAATATCCCATGCTTATGAATCGGAAGACTCAATATAGTAACGATGTCAATTCTACCCAAGGTACTATATAAGTTTAATGTAAATCCGAAACAATTACCCTCATCTTTCTTCAAAGAAATGGAAAAAATGATTACCAACTTCAAATGGAGAGGGAAGAAGAACAGAATTAGCAGAGAACTCAAGAAGAACACAGTAGGAGAATTGCTTTGCCTGATTTTAACACACACTATACAGGCACAAAACTTCAAGTTATTGATATGATAGATATTCAGACCAATGAAAAATAACTGAAAACCCAGTAATAAAAATATCAGCATACAGACAATTGATCTTTGATGAGCCCCCAAAATATCAAATGGGAAACAGATGCCCTCTTCAACAAATGGTGCTGGAAAAAATGGATACCTACCTGCAGAAAAATGAAGCAAGATCCTTATCTCACTCCATGCACAAGAATAAACTCAAGGTATCAGAGACCTTGAGGTAAAACCCCAAACTATTAGGGCCATCAATGAGGGCCCAACCTGAGAACTTTGCCACAAGGAATACATAGGCTATCAGAAATAGGGAAGGACATAAACACAGAGAAGGCACAAATTGACAAGTTGGATATAATGAAGATAAAACATCTGTGTACTTTCAAAGAATTCACCAAGTGAGTAATAAGAGAGCCCACGGACTGGGAAAATAACCTTAGCAATGACATAACAGACAAAGGCCTGATTACTAAAATCTATAATATTCTGATAGCTTTCAAAAAGAAAAAATTTACTACCCACTGAGGTGGACAAAGGTGAAACAGAAGTTTCACAGAGGCAGAAATCCAAATGGCTAATAAGCATATGAAAAAATGTTCCCAATCATTAGCCATAAGAGAAATGCAAATTAAAACAACAATGAGATACCATCCAACACACTCAAAGATAGCCCAATTCAAAAAATCAGAAAGCAACAAGTGTTGGAGGGGCTGTGGGGCGACAAGGACTCTCACCTACTGCTGGTTGTCCTGTAGGTATGTACAGCCACTATGGAAATCGATTTGGTGATATCTCAAACAGATGGAAATCAAGCTACCATACGATCCAGCAACCCCCCTACTGGGCATATACCCAGAAGTGACAAGAAACAAATCATGGTCAGACATCTGTGCTGTAATTTTCATCACAGCACAGTTCACAATTCCAAGGAGTTAGAAACAATCCAAATTTAACTGACAAATGGATTAAAAAGCTATGGTACGGGGCTGAGCCCGGGTGGCGTAGTGGTTGTGCGCAGGACTGTGGCCCACTGGGATGGAGGTTCAATTCCAGCAGTGGGGCTGGGCCTCCTACTCCCACCACCGGAGAGCAGTGATGCCCAAAAAACAAAACAAAAAAAAAAATAAATAAAAAGCTGTGGTACATACATTCAATGAAGTACCAAGCATCACTGAAAATCAGTGATCAACATATGAAGCACATCGCTGCATGGGAAGAACTGGCGGAAATTATGCTAAGTGAAGTAAGCCAAGCACAAAAGGGCAAGAATCACCTAACTCCACTGAAATAAGCTTAAAAAAAAATGCAAAAGCGGCATAAAACATGCATAGGGAAAAAGCTATAGCATACAGAAATTCCTGGGGTAAGGCTCAGGCAGAGTGGCAGGGGCCAGAACAAATCCAGGGTTACATATGGTAGCCACCTGAGATAGAGTGGAGGTGGGGATGATGGCAATGTATAGTGGGGGAATGGGGCACTAACCCACCCAAGAGCAGAGTATTATTTATATCTCTACAGGGAAAGAGGAAACACACTTAAACCCCGTGTTCCAGGGCATGAATGCAGCATGATGGCCTGGGGAAGGGAATCAGAGGAGGGGTCTAATGGTCCAGTCCAATCACAACTACGTGGACAGCTGCCCCTCCCCCCAGGGGTTTGCTTTGGAGGTCAGCACCGAAGCTGCAGGTCATGGAGAGGGACATGTCTGACCACAGCACACAATAGCAAACGAAGGGGGAGGAAGACAGAGTGGAGTACATCTTTGCCCACCAAACCTCAGGGACGATCTCCCCATGCAAAGCAGCCACTGCACAGAGAGAATCATATAGTCAGCCCCACTATGAAACATGGTTTCCCTCGGTATCCCAAGGCCCAATGGGTACAACACTGGAGAAGCAGGGTCAGAGTGCAGTCAGTTTGACCCCACCCCACCAAGCCAAGGGTGTGCAGCAGACCAGCAGGAGGAATACAGCATGGAGTTCCTGAGGGGATTCCAAGGATATACTTTGGGGCCAGGATGTGACACCCCATCAGATTCAACTGGGCGACACTGCTGAAGATCAATGAACAGACCTTGAACTATTTACAGGCTTTTCTTTTATTATTATTATTATTTTACTTATTTATATATATTTTTTGGACATTGGATTTTTTTGTTGTTGTCATCATTTTCTGTCAATTCATCTTGTGATGTCTTGTTTTTCTGCACATAATGTTGTCTCTGCAGGTCTATCTCAATAAGATAAGCTAGATGAACAGTCCAGAGGAGAAAACAACGCGACTGATGTTTCCAGGGGGACATGGGAAATGGTGAGGTGGGGGGAATGAGATGGCATTCTCCATCCCAGGGGTAAAGGAAAAAGTGATCCAAGATCAGTGTCAGGGTTGGTGTAACAGGTCTGATAAGGATTGATCAGGAGTAATGTAACAGAGATATTACTGAAATTCAAATGGGGGATGTGCATGATAGTGGGAATCGAAAGTAGAAGGAACTAGGAGGCAAAGTGCATCTTCAGGGGTTTAAATACAGGCATAAACACAGATGAATATACTTATATATGATGATGGGGAAATAGATCTACATACATATACTTATAGAGTTAGCATAAAGGTACCAGATGGACATTGGACCTCCTGTCAAGTACTTCCTCAATGCAAGAGCACTTTGTTCTATTAAATTGGCATTCCTTGATGCTCACCTTCTCAACACAATAACTGAAGACAAATGTGTATACAAGTAAAAGTGGTGAAGAAAACTGATGGTGCCTGGCTATCAAAGATACAGTGTCTGGGGTCTTAAAGGCCTGAAAATAAAAAAGCAGCCATCTAGCTCAGAAGCAACAAAATCCACATAGAAGCACACCAGCCTATGTGATCACGACAGGTCAATGGAATCAGTTATCAGTCATCAAAGAATAAAAATCATATTAATGTGTGCCCACTTTCCTGATAAGATCGCTGAAGACAAATGCATACATAAGCAAATGTGGCAAAGAAAGCTGATGGTGCCTGGTTATCAAAAGATATAGTTTCGGGCTGAGCCCTGGTGGCGTAGTGGTTGTGCGCGGCACTGCAGCCCACTGGGACGGAGGTTAAATTCCAGCAGTGGGGCTGGGCCTCCTACTCCCACCACCAGAGAGCAGTAATGCGCCCCCTCCAAAAAAATGTGTAAAAAAAATTTTTTTTAAAAGATATCATTTCTAGGGTTCTAACAGCTTGAATATAAAAAAGTAACCATCTAGCTGAGAAGCAACAAAACCCACATGGAAGAAGCACACCAGCCTGTGTGACCACGAGATGTTGAAGTATCAGGTATCAGGTTCTGTGTTAGTCCGGATAAACTAGAGGAACAAATTTCAAAGCCACGCATATGGATATAAGGAATGGGTTTATATTCAAGGGGAACAAGACATTGAGAAAACATCCCAGCCCGGTCCAGCTCAAAGTCACAAGTCAGATATTAACCCATATGCCTGAAATCAGTCCATAAAGTCTCCTTCTGAGTCACGAAGTCACAGGTCAGTGGCTACAGAGTCCCGGCACCGACAGGGGTTCCCCAAGTCTCCTCGTTTCCAGGGCTCAGGGTCCATCAATAGCAACCCGTGGTGGCAGAAGCAACTCATCACTGGAAGAGGCCTCCATGTGGCTGCCCCAGCCTCAGAAGTCCAGCTCCATCAGGGCAAAGCCGTGTGGTTTCTCCACCGGCTACTCCAGCCTCCCAGACGCCGCCATTCTGTGTTGCCTGTGGTTAATCATCTCTGAAACTAACTCCCAACAACTGGGGAAGATAGCTTCTCATCTTCACAAGGGAAATATCGTGAGATTTCCCAGGAGTCTTAGGAGAAAGCCATGCCCACACAGAGGCCTCATCGGCTACTCAATGGCTATCTCCAGATTAATGGGCCAGACTCCACCCCTACATTTCAATCATAAAATTAACATAAGTACATGACTGCCACAGGTTCCAAAAACTAAAAATTGTATTATTGTAAATGAGGGGGAGTGCTGATTGGGGACCCAAAGTCCATCTGCAGGTGAAGCAACATCCTCTAACGGAAATGTTGTAGGGTGGAGACAAGTCAGTCAGGGTACAGTGTAGCAATGATGAAACATGCAATTTCCCTCTAGTTCTTTTTTTTTTTTTTTTCATCACTGCCCTGGTGGGAGTAGAAGGCCCAGCCTTGCTCCTGGAGAGCTGCTGCTGGATTTGAACCACCAACCCAGTGGGCCGCAGTCCCGCACACAACCACTAAGCCACCGGGGTTCAGCCCTCCTCTAGTTCTGAAATGCTTCCTCCCTCCTACTATCATGATCTGAATTCTACATTACAAATCCCGTTAGATCAGAGGATGTACACTGGTAGAAATAGGAATCGGAAACATGGGGAATCCAGGACAGATGATCCCTTTAGGACCAATGGTGAGAGGGGTGATACCAGGAGGGTGGAAGGAAGCTGGAGTAGAAAGGGGGAACTGATTAAAAGGATCTACATATAACCTCCTCCCTGGGGTATAGACAACAGGGAAGTGGACAAAAGGAGACATTAGACAGTGTATGACTAAATAATAACAATAATAATAATACTAATATATAAATTATAAAGGGTCATGAGGGAGGAGACAGTGGGGAGGTAGTAGAAAAATGAAAACTAATACCAAGGGCTTAAGCAGAAAGAAAATGTTTTGAGAAGGATGATGGCAACAAATGTACAAATGTACTTTGCATACAATTAATATATGTACAGATTGTGATAAAAGTTGTATGCGCCCCCAATAAAATGATTTAAAATAAACAAATAAATAAATGGGGGAGGGGGGAAGTCAGCAGACAGACCTGGAATTATCTAAGCTTTTCCATTCTTTTTGCTAGTTATGATTATTTTTCTCTATATATTTCTATTTTTTCTTTTAACTCAATTTTTTGTTTTCTTTTCATACTATGTTATTGTTGGTTTGCTCACTTTTATTAATTCATAAAAATAGAGGTACTGGGATAGGTACATATTTTTATATGTTTATACATTTAGGAAGTGGACCAACTTTGGGTCTCTGCACAAGACTACCTACAACACAAGAACACTCTGGCATTCTGTGATACTAACCCTACCAGCACATTTGCTGAAGACAAAACGGGCACACATGCAAATGTAGTAAAGAGAGATGGAGGTGCCCAGCTATCCAAAGAAAGATTGTCTGGGGTCTTAAAGGCTTGAAGTTAAACAAGCAGAGAGAAGCAACAAGGCGACACAGAAGGCAGCACACACGCCTGTGCAATCATGAGGCATTGACCAGATCAGGTAACGTACTGTTGAGAATGAGGGTTGGATAAGAAACCCCAAACCCACTTGCAGAAAATGAGACCTGCTGCCACAGAAGGATCACAGGAAGGGATAAATCAACCATGGTGAAATATATCACTGATGAAACACACAATATTCTTTTGGTTCCTTGAGGGTTCTTCATCCCCCAAGTATCATGACGCCAATCCTGTAGGTTAGGTCACAGCAGGCACACCGGTACAGATAAGTGTTCATATCACAGGGAATCCATGTCAGATAACCTCCTCAGGTACAGAAACAGTACTTGCAATACTTAGGAGGATAGGAAGAGGTGAGGTAAGGAGGGGGGAAGAAACCACAGGGGGAGACAGTGGTCAGTGTAAGATATGAAAATAACTATAATTTATCATTTATTAAGGGCTCAAGAGGGTATGTCTGGAGGAGGGAGGGTAAAAAGAGGAGTGGATACCAAGGGCTCAAATAGAATGTGACGGTTTAGAAAATAATGATGGTAATATATGTATAAATATACTTCAGAGAATTACTGTATGGATTGTTATAAGAGCTGTAAGAGCCCCTAATAAGATGATCTTTAAAAAAAAAAAAGCATAGTCTCAAAAACCCATGGGACTGCTGAGCCCCGGTGGCGTAGTTTTTGTGCACGGGACTGCGGCCCACTGGGTTGGAGGTTCAATTCCAGCTCCCCGGAGCAAAGGCTGGGCCTCCTACTCCCACCACCTGAGGGCAGTGATGCCAAAAAACTAAAATAAAAACAAAAACAGCCTATGGGGCAGTTCTGAGTCGCTATGAGTCAACACTGACTCAACAGCAGGAACTCCCAAACAGACATGGTGCCCGCATTTAGATGTCAATGTATGTATGCGGAGTCGCTTAAATTGCCCTCCGTGACACGAGAACTGGAGAGGAGCATACAACAGGCAATGTGCAGTCCTGAAACTGAAGTATAAAGCAGCGAGGATAGAATGGAAAATTAGGTGAGGAGCTGATACCAAGGGCTCAAGAAGAAAGAAAATACTTTGAAAATGATGATGGCAACAAATGTACAAATGTGCTGAACATGGATTTATGTGTGGATTGTGATAAGAGTTGTATAAGTTCCCAATAAAATGATTAAAAATCATATTAATAAGGCAAAAAATAGAAAATTAGGAACAGAAATTTGATTCCATTTGATTTTAAACATTCAACAAAAATAACTAAAAAAGGGTGGAAATAAAAATAATAAAGTTATGACAGAACAGTAATAATTTCTAATGCTGAGTGAGGGTACATGGTATTTCATTATATTATTCTTTCTAATTTCTTATATGATTGAAAATTTCCATAGTAAAATATTAAAAGAGACAATTTCAAGAATACACTAGGCTAGTGTGTATACTAAAATTAAATAACAATTCAATCAATATTTATGGAAACATTACTAAGTTAGGTGCTTTTTTTAGTACAGAAATAAAGATAAAAAAGACACTTGTGAAACTCTGAATCCAAAAAGCATAATGAAGAAACTAGCAGTCACAATAATATAGTCAATTGAAAAACTGTATGTATGTGTATATAAATATATATATATATATATATATATATATATATATATAATAGAAATTACAAAAATTGAAGTGTTAGTCCTACAAAATTGAAAGAACAGCATTTTCTCTTTTGGAGAAAGCTTCTTAAGAGAAATATTGTCAAATCCTAAAGTTATCTCTCATGTAAAATGATAGGGAAGCACTCTATGCATAACTGCTAAAAATTTATGTTTCTGTGTGTGGGGAGATACAGATGGACAATGGGACTCCTTGTTAAGAACATTAATAAGTACTATTGAGTGATAACTCTTATAAGGAAGAGAGTGATAAGCAAAGTTTAAGAGCTAGGATATGACCAGATGATAAAATCCTCTTATCTGGAATTGGAATACAGAGGCACTAAAATATTTTCAGAGAGGCCAAGAGTGGGCATGTATTTCCATTTAGAAAGTTCTTTTGGCAGAAGGATAAATCTTATCTACCAGCGACTGTCTGAAATTAGAGTGGGAGAGTCACCATAATGAGAATGGCTATTAGGAGATTACTGAAATTACAGAGAAAAAAACAATTGAATCTTGACCTAATTACTGGTTTAGTTTAAAAAGTTACATATGGGGCTTAGCCCTGGTGGCATAGTGGTTGAGTGCAGGACTGCGGCCCACTGGCTTGGTGGTTCAAATGCAGCAGCAGCTCTCCAGGAGCAAGGCTGGGTATCTCCCACGACCACCAGAGGGCAGAGATGCCAAAAAACAAACAAAAAAGTTATATATGAGGAAGAATTGAAAGGATTTTGTTACAGAGAGGAAGCAAAGGAGGGCTCAATGCTTCTAGCTTGGACCACAATGAAAGGGCATACAGGAAAAGGAGAAGGGTTGTGCGAGATGGTAAGTACGGCAGTCATATACTCGTGTATCAATTTCATGATTGGGAGTTTGGGGTGGAGTCTAGTCTGTCAATCTGGAGATAGCCAATGAGGCATCTGTGTGGGCATGGCTTTCTCCTGAGAATTCTGGGAAGTTTTGCAGTATTTTCCAATTGGAGAAGAGAGCCTTGACTCAGTCACTGAGATGAACTACTGACAAGACAAAATGACAGCATGCTGAAATCCTGATTCCTGGAGAATGGAGGAGCTGGAGGAGGGGCCATGGGGAGACTGCTTCTACTGTCACCAGACACACAAGACTCTGCACCCACTGGCCTGTGATTCTCCTGGTGTCATTGCACTTGCTCCGTGAGTCAGGAGACTTTATAGACTGGTGTTGGACATATGGGCTCAGGGCTAATATCGGACTTGTGACCTTGGACTGGACTGGATTGGGATATTTTCTCAATGTTCCATTCCTCTTGTATATAAACCTTTCCCTCCTGTTTATGAATTTGTTTCTGTAGTCTACCCAGACTAACACAGTAAGATACCATTTTAGAAGGGTGAAATGAAAATGGAATGCTTAAAAGAGTTCTAAGACATTTTATCTAAGAGGTTCAAACAATTAGCCACATGGGTCTGAAAATCAGCTAAGAATATGGGCAAGATAAAGACTAGATATCACCAAAACCAAGTCCAGGGAATAAGAAGGACAATTTGGAGGATATGTACCTACAGACACATCAAAGGTTGGCCGTGCAAGTTAACTGGTTAGAGCAAACACAGTATATCCAAGTAGGAAAAAGTTTTAAATACTTACTTGTACTTTTACTTCCTGGTGGCTCAGTAAGGGTACAAGAAATGGCACAACTCCTGAATCAATAACCATCTGTATTTGCTCATTACCTCCATCTGTCAGGTAAGACAGAGCCCAAACAGTATCTACAAGAATCTAAAAAAGGTAGAAAACAGACATGTTACATATTTTCCAAATATTTATACTATATAATACACCTTAGTGGTACCTAAGTACCCAAGCTTTTAGATTTTAACTTTGTGGCAAAAAAAAAAAAACTACTTCCCTGATAAAATACTCAGTACCATGTACCAAATTCCTACCTCAGACAACTCTTCACAAAAATGAAACACAATACTCTGTGATAATGTCTACTCCATCCTTAGCATTCATATACCAGATTGGTGAATTTACAATCAAGGAGATTGAAAATGATGATGGCAAAATACACACAAATGTGACTGATAATACCTGTAACTCCTACTCCCACCACCAGAGGACAGTGATGCCTAAAAAGCTAAAAAAAAAAAACAACCAAAAAAACTTAAAAAAAAAAAAGATAATATCTGTAAAAGCTCTAAAAGTCCCCAATGAAATGATACAAATTAATATAAAAAAATCAAGCAGAAAAATAATTCTCTATACCCCACAAATTTAATAATTAATAATTCCATGAATTATATGCACATTAATGATATAAATGAGGCCAGTACTTCAAATCTGCTTTTATTTAGTGCCATCAAGTCGAATGCAACTCATAGGACTGCAGTCTTTATAGGAACAAATTGCCCTTGCAGTGATCATGGAACTATTGTGGCAGCAAGGCTGCTTATTAGAAGGACAAGCTGAGCCCCGGTGGTGTAGTGGTTGTGTGCGGGACTGCGGCCCACTGGGTTGGAGGTTCAAATCCAACAGCAAGGCTGGGCCTCCTACACCCACCACCAGAGGGCAGTGATGCCCCCCCCCCAAAAAAAAAAGGAAAATAGAAGAGGACAAAAAGATCATCTATGGAGAACTTCCAGGAGATGGCCATTGAATAGCACATACGAGGGACTCCACAGAAATCAGCCCAGGAAGAGTTATCAAGAGGGAAATTGCACACTGCCGGGTCACAGGAGGAGCATTATAAAGATAAGTAGGCACAAATTCACTAGGATTTGAGGAGCAGGGGATTTTTTGGTTTAGGATAGTGGAGGCTGGCTAGGGTTTGACTTTAGCCCTGCCACTGTTTCAGTCGGAGCAGGGATCATTTGGAGTTGGTGCAGGGGCTTTCTCTCAACATAACCAGAGCTTGTTGCCACCTCAGGGCAGGGAGTAAACCCCTCCAGTCTTGCAGTCAGAGATTGGGGCTCAGCTATATTGTTACTTCTGTTTCCCACTTTGCTCTCTAATCCCCCACAGTCTCATCGGACTTAGCCTTGGGATCTTTTTTCTTTTTCTCTTCCCTATTCTCTCACATGCCACTGGCCACCTCCTGACCACTCCCCTTACCCTAGAGCATACACCTACTGTCCATGCAGCTTGAAGAGTTCCAGCCTCTGCAGCAAAACTCAAAGCTGGGGAAAGTCTCCCAAACCCACCAGCAGGGGATATCACGCCCAACTTCTTCCCGGGGAAATTCCACCCCAAAATTAACAGAAAATAACACAAACTCAAGGATACTTCACTAAGCCAAATTATCTATCAAGATAGATGGAGAAGTAAGAGTCTTCCCAGAATTTCTTTCCAGAAATTCAAAGAATATATTAAAAGAAACCCAGTCCTCCAAAAGATCCTTGCCAACCCAGTATGGGCAGAAGACTAGCACTCACCAAGCACAAATAAGAGACAGTCACAAAGAACAACCCCACCTAGAGGGCAAAAAAGAGAAAACAGTCCCCAAGATAGCACTGGCTTAAGAAGAATGAAACACACACACACACACACACACACACACACACACACACACACACAAACAACCATGAATAACACAGATAAGAAAAGGCAGTAGGAACACACCCAACACAAAAAGTTATAACACCATAGAGTCCACAGATGGAGATAATAACCCTGAATATCAATGGATTGAACTGAGGTATTGAAAGACTGAGGCTATCAGACTGGCTTTGAAAACACAACCTATCAATCTGCTGTCTACAGGAGACATATCTCAAGACTACACACAAAAATAGGCTGAGAATCAAAGGTTGGAGAAAAGCATACCAAGTAAACAGCAATTTAAAAGAAACAGGGGTTGCAATTCTAATGTTGGATAAAATTGACCTCAAAGTGCAAACCATGACAAAAGATAAGATGGGACATTGTACAATGCTCGAGGGAATGGTAGACAAAGAACCATTAAGCATTTTAAATCTGTTTCCCATACAAGAGACCTGCTGAATACATCAACCAACCACTCCTAAACAATGAAAAAAAAAATTACAGGCTCGATAATTATAGTAGGTGACTTTAACACACCGCTCTTGAGAAAGATAGTTCACAGGGAAAGAAACTCAACAAGGAGGCTAGGGATCTAAACACTACAATTAGACAATTTGACTTGGTATTTACAGAGTTTTGATCCAAATACAAAAAAAAAAAAAAAATCACATTCTCTTCAAGCTCACATACTACATATTCAAAGATAGACCATGTGCTGGGGCATAAAGTGAATCTGCATAAATTTAAGCACACTGATATACAGTTGTCTCGCTCTCTGACCACTGTGCCATAGGCTGGAAATTAACAAAAGGAAGATGAAGGAAATAGGAGCAAACAATTGGAGGATGAATAACTATTTTTGCAAAAGGAAGTGTACTGGTCTAGATGAAGAGATAAAATTAGGAAATTTCTAGAAATCCAGAATTAGAACATGAGGTACCAAAACTTATGGGACACAGCAAAGGCAGTTATCAGAGAAAGTGTCATAACAATACAGGTATACATCAAAAAGGAAGAGATATTTAGGACTGATATGGTGGCACAAAATTTACAGCAACTAGAGCAGAGTCAACAGGACAATCCTAATAACAGGAAAAGAAAAAAAAATCAGGGCTGAGATTCAGGAGAGGGAAAATAAGAAAACTACCGGGAAAAAAATTAATGCTGCTAAAACATGGTTCTTTGAAAGGATAACAGAAGTGAGAGACCGCTGGCAAACCTAACTAAAGAAAGTAAGGGAAAAATTTCAACAGCAAGGATAAGGGATGAAAGAGGGAAAATTAAAACAGAACCTAATGAAATCAAAAGTATAATTACACAATACTACGAAGGACTGTACTCCAATGAATACAGCTTGAAAGACATGGACAAATTCTTGGAAAAGCAACCCCTCCTTAGACTATCCCCGAGGGACAACAAGAATCTCAACAGACCCAAAGCAATAGAGGAAATAGACATAGTTATCAAGGGATTACTAACAAACAAAATATCCCCTGAATCTGATGGTTTCACAGGAGAACAACACCAAGAATTCAGGGAAGAACTGACACCAATCCAACCCCAAATCTCCTAGAACATAGAAAAAGACAGCAAACTCCAAGCTTCTTATATGAAGCCAGTAAAACTGGAAACCAGGTAAGGTTCCCACAAGAATCGCAAACTACAGACCAATAGCTTAATGAATACTGAGGGAAAAAAAATTAACAAAATACTGGCCAATGGAATAAAAAACTATATAAAACAAATAATCCACCAAGACCAAGTGGGGTTCATATCAAAGATGCAGGGATGGTTCAACATATGAAAGACCATTAATATCATTGGCCGCATTCACCAGAACCACATGATAATATCAATAGATGCGGAAAAAGCATTCGATGACATTCAATACCAATTCCTGTTTAAAACTTTTAAGAAGATAGGAATAGAAGGAAAATTCCTTAAGACAATACAATCTATACACGAAAAACCAACAGCCATCAGGGCAGTCAATAGAGAAAAGGCTAACACAATTCCACTGAAAAAGGACCAGACAAGGATGTCCTTGTTCCCACTCTTATTAGACATCGTACTGGAGGTTTTAGCTAACAGCATAAGCTGAAGAAAAGACATCAAAGGTATTTGCCTGGGGAAGGAAGAGTTGAAACTCGTTATTTGCAGATGATATGATTTTATATAAGGGGATTCCCAAAAGCTCTACAAGGGGCGTACTGGAAGCAAGAGAGTATGGCACAGTGCCAAGAAACAAGACCAACAAAAAGAAATCTCTCTGACTGCCACAGAAGAGAATAAAAAGATGGCACGCTTCATAATAGCCAAGTGCAAATTGAAATATCTAAGGATTACCTGACTTAAAAAAAAACAAAAGATCTATATGAGAAAAACTACAGAACACTATTACAAGATTAGTCTATGCTCATGGATTAGAAGACTCAATATAAAGATGTCATTTCTGTCCAAGGCACTCTTTAATTATAATGTAATCCTGATACAAGTACCCTCTTTTTTTCAAAGAAATAACTGATTACCAACTTCATATGGGGGAGGGGGAGGGAAGAAGCCCAGAATTAGCAGAGAACTCCTCAAAGAGAGGGGCACCATGGGAAGGTTTGCTTTACCTGACTTTAGCACACGTCATATAGCCACAGTGGTCAAAAACTCATGGAACTGGTATAATGACAGACACTCAGGCCAATGGAAAATAACTGAAAACCCAGAAATAAAATATCAGCATACAGACATCTTTGATAAGGGCCAAAAAAACTATCAAATGGGAAGCAGATGCACTCTTCAACAAGTGGTGTGGAAAAAAATGGATATCCATCTACAGAAAAATGAAGTAAGACCCTTATCTCAGTTCATGCGCAAGAATAAACTAAAGGTGGATCACAGACCTCAAAGGAAAACCCCAAACTATTAGGGCCATTAATGAGGGAATTGGAACCAACCTGAGAGCTTTGGCACAGGGACTACATAGGCTATTAGAAACAGAGAAGGACACAAACACAGATGAGGCACAAATTGACAAGTGGGATATACTGAAGATAAAACACCTGTGTACATCAAAAGAATTCACCAAGAGAGTAGTAAGATAGCCCACGAACTGGGAATCTATCTTTAGCAATGATACATCAGACAAAGGCCTTATTACTAAAATCTGTAATAGTCTGCTAACTTTCAAAAAGAAAAAAAATAATTGCCCATTGAGAATGTGGGCAAAGGAACTGAATAGAAGTTTCACAGAGGCAGAAATCCAAATGGCCAATAAACATATGACAAAATATTACTGATCATTAGCCATAAGAGAAATGCACACTAAAACCAAGAGGTACCTTCCAACACAAAGATACCTCAATTCAAAAAATCAGAAAGCAAAAAGTGTTGGAGGGGCTGTGGTGAGATAGGAATTCTCATCCACTGCTGATGGACCTGTAGGTATGTACAGCCACTATGAAAATCAATTTGGCGATATCTGAAACAGGAGGTTGAGAATCCATATGATCCAGCAATCCCCCTGCAGGGGGATGTTCATTGTGGCACAGTTCACAAATGTAAGGAGTTGGAAACAACCCAAATTTCCAACAACAGACAAATGGAATAAAAACTGGTATATACATACAATGGAGTACCACTTCATATGGAAGGGGAAGAAGCCTGTTGCTAAAAAGTAGTGATGAAGGCATAAAGCACATCACCACATGGGAAGAACTGGAGGGAATTATGTTGTGAAGTAAGGCAAGCACAAAAAGACAAGTACAACATGAGTCCACTCAGGTAAGCTTAAAAAAAATGCAAAGGGGGCATAGGGAAAAAGCTACTGCATACCAACATTACTGGGATGGGGTCTAGGTGGTATGGCAGGGGCCAGACCAAATCCAGGGATACATATGGTAACCAACTAAGAAGGTGGGGATAGAGTGAAAAAAATTGAAAAATGGGTAGCGGGAAAACAGGGCACTAACTCACACAAGGGGAGGGTATTATTCATATCTCCAAAGAGGAAGAGGGAACAGACTTCAATCCGGTGCTTCAAAATATGAATAAAACATACTGGCATGAAGCAGGGAACCAGTGGAGAGGTCTGAGGGGCTGGCCCCAATCCCAGCTACACGGACAGCCACTCCTCACCCCAGAAGAATTAATTTCAGAGGACACACTGCAGCTACAGTTCAGGGAGAGGGATATGTCTGATCAGAGAACACCCTGGCCCAGCAATCCTTGAGGATGATATCCGGGCTCAGAGTAGTCATTGCACAGAGAGAACCATGCCGCCGGCCCACTATGAGGCATAAAACCCCTCACTGATCCATAACCCTACAGGGAACAACACTGGAGACACAGTGTAGGAAATGTGCCTGATCTGACCCCACCACACTGAGGGGAAACACGAAGGGTGTTCAATAGAACAGCAAGGGGAGCAGAGCAAGGATGTCCCAAGGGCATAAAAAAAATAAACTTTGGGGCAAGGTGTGGCCCCAACCGAAAACACTCCTAAAGGTCAACAAACAGACCTTGAACTGTTTACAGGCTTTTGTTTTGTCACCGGTTTTTTGGTTGCTGTTGTTTTGTTTTGTTGCTCTGTTTTGCTGCCTTGTTTTTGTGCATCAGGTCCATTTAGATAAGATAGGCGAGATATACAACATAGAGGAGAACACTACAATGGGGTGTGGGGGGGGAGAAGGGGGACCTGGGGGAAAGGAAATGGTGTTAACAAACCCAGGGTCAAGAGAACAAATGATCCAAATCAGTGGTGAGGAGGGTGTAGGAAGCCTGGCAGGGCCTGATCAAGGGCCATGTACTGAGGAATGACTGAAGGCTGAGCATGAGAGTGGGACAAGAGGAAAGTCAAAGGAAATAGAGGAAGGAACTAGGAGACAAAGGGCCTTTATAGAGGCCTAAGTACAGGAATGTACATATGTAAATATATTTATAAATTCAAAACTTTCCATAAGCCCTTAAAAAAAAGACACTAATTAGAGAAAATAAAACCACCCACAGCCTATATCTTCAGCATTAGCATGAATCAGAGAACACTATAAACTTCAAGTAGCAGTTTAAGAGGAGAAAAAACTTAAATTTCAACTTTTGTCTGGGTTTCCTACCCCAGGCCCGTGGGAATGCTCAATCTCTCTGGAGGGGCTGGGTAGAAAAAGAGGATGTCAGAGTTCAAAAGCAATACAAGTGTATGGCTTTAAAAATATTACACTTTAAAATAACCAGTTCTCTGAACCGCCAGGTAACAAGATCAAAATGCTTGTAAGAGTACCAAAGTCACAGGCTGGCATTAGGCTTTGCATGAGCAACACAGAGTGAAACACGATTTTCAAGAGACTTGAAGACAGCGTGAGCTAGGGCAGCGATGCAGAACAAGGCGCACTTGAGATGCTCACTACAGCAGGGGCTGTCGACCAGTCTGTGGGCCAAGTCCGGCCGGTAGCTTTGTAAACAAAACCTACTAGAAAACAGCATGCCTATTCATCGACACTCTGTCTAAGGCTGCTTCCATGCTATAAGACAGAGGTATAGGGCTGAGCCCCGGTGGTGTAAGTGGTTGAGTGCGGAACTGCAGCCCGCGGGCTTGGCGGTTCAAATCCAGCGGCGGCTCTCAGGAACGGCACTCGGTAGCGCCCAGGACCACCAGAGGCAGTGATGCCCACAAAAACAAAACAAAACAAAACAAAAAGACAGAGGTATACAGCAGTTCAGTAAAGACAGCACGACCCACAAAGCCTCATCTTTTTACTACCTAGCCCCGTGGTTCTCAACCTTCTTAATGCTGCGACCCTTTAATATAGTCCTCATGTTGCAGTAACTCCCACCCCCAACCATAACATTATTTTCATTGCTACTTCATAACTGCAATTTTGCTACTGTTATGAATTGGGGGATCACTGTGACAGGGTCATTTGACCCCCAAAGGGTTCATGAGCCACAGGCTGAGAACCGGTGACCTAAGCCTTTATAGGGAGCCCCAGGGGCACCATGGGTTTCTTCTTGGTCTCCTAACCATAAGGCCAGAAGTTCAAAACAAGCAGCTGCTCCTCCAGAGAGAAAGATGGAACTTTCCATGCCTGTGCAGGGTTACAGTGTTAGAAAGCCTAGAGGATTCTACTCTGTACACATTGTGCCACCATGACTCGTAGACAACTAACAAACCTCTCACAGAAAGTGTCCATCGTGGTGTAGTGGGTTGGTAAGCTAAATGCAATGTCTGCAGTTTGAAAGCACCAGGAGCTTTCTGGTTTTTACACCAGGAAGAGGAGGCTTTCTACTTCCATAAAAAGTTACAGTCTTGGACACGCACAGGGGCAGTTCTACTCTGTCCCAGAGGGTCACTATGGGTTGGAATTGACTCAAAGGTAGTGAGTGATTACTAATGAATGAGCTTCTTTCAATCAGATGACCAGGGAAACTTCAATGAAAAAACAAAAACCTCATGTTGAACATTTAACAGAGCTCATTGTAGAGCTCAAAATTAAAACAAATTTGAGGATCTGAGGTCTTCATTTGTAAATGCTATATGTTCTGGAAATATGGAATTATTGCAGCTTTTAAAAAGGCAAGAAGTTATATCTGTGAGCCGAGCGCATCTACCACTCAGCCCAGCAGGAATCAGTCAGAGTTGCTCAATGTGTCGGTGGATGCTGTCTGTGTGAACAGAACCTGTTTCCTTCTAAGTCTGCAGCAACATAACTTAACAGGAGAAAGTCTAATAACATACTACCCCAGAGTCTCAAAGTATATCAATCAAAATACAATTAAATTAACATGGCTGAACCCCGGTGGCGTAGTGGTTGAGTGAGGGACAGCAGCCCACAGGGTTTGGCAGTTTAAATTCAGCAGCAGCTCTCCAGGAGCAAGGCTGTGCCTCCCACTCCCACCAGAGGGCAGTGATGCCCCTCCTCCCCCAAATTAACTTGTCTTACCAAGAACCAGGAGAAGTTTAATTCAAAAGAGAAAAGATAATCTATAGATAGCAACATTGATTCAGATATTATCTATGGATTTTTCTGAGGATTTTAAAGTATAAAAATGCTCAACGCGGGCTGAGCCCCGGTGGCGTAGTGGTTGTGCGCGGGACTGCGGCCCACTGGGATGGAGGTTCAATTCCCGCTCACAGGAGCAAAGGCTGGGCCTCCTACTCCCACCACCAGGGCAGTGATGCCTTAAAAAACAAAAACAAAAACATAAAAATGCTCAACATGTAATTATAATCATTCATGAAACATATGAAAAACAGGAAATCTTAATAAATAGAAGATATAAAGGACCAAATGGAGATTTCAGTAATTGAAATGGTAATTTCATTGGAAAGATTGAATGAAGATGAAAAGTCAACAGAAACAATCCAATCTGAATGAGAGAAAAGGGGAATAAAAATATATAGAAAAGAAAAAAACAAAAAAACCCAAAAGAAATAAACAGAACCTCCAGCATAAGTTGAACAATAATAAAAGACCTACAATTTGTTATCAGAGTCCCAGAAGGGCAGGGTGGAGCAAAAATAAATATACATGAATAATGGCAGAGTTTCTCAGATTTAGCAAAAGAAGATACTATGGATTCAAAACTGGGAGAAGGGGGCTGAGCCCCGGTGGCATAGTGGTTGTGCGCAGGACTGCGGCCCACTGGAACGGAGGTTCAATTCCAGCAGTGGGGCTGGGCCTCCTACTCCCACCACCGGAGAGCAGTGATGCCCCCCCCCCCCCAAAAAAAAAAAAAAACTGGGAGAAGGGTAAAAGAAGAAAGGAGAATGAGCATCAACGGAAAATAAAATACGCATCAGTCATTACACAATTAGATAAAGGAGTCCAAAAGTACCACTTAAAATACTATAAAATATATAACTACTAGAAAATGCAAAATTTTCTAAACCTAAAATTTTTTTTAAAAGCACACTAAATAAAGAATAAAACACACAGACACCACATAAAACAGATTTTTTTTTTTTTTTTTTTTTTTTTTAGTTTTTTGGGCATCACTGCTCTCCGGTGGTGGGAGTAGGAGGCCCAGCCCCACTGCTGGAATTGAACCTCCGTCCCAGTGGGCCGCAGTCCCGCGCACAACCACTACGCCACCGGGGCTCAGCCCCCATAAAACAGATTTGAAGCAAACATTTTAAGCACATCAACTGTATCAATACGTGAGACCTTAAAAAAAATTAGCCCCCGCCACTGAATTCTTCTGACTCATAGAGACCCTACACAAAAGCCTGATGTTTCTCATTTTAACCTTCACATTAGCAGTTCAGTGCCTACCCAACAGCACCACATTTTATTAGTCTGATCTGGACACTAATTAGCTAAAGTCTACATGTGTCTATGTGATCACTCCTCAATAAAAGACCTGGACACAAAGGTTCAGGTTTGCTTCCTTGATTAGCAATATGTTTTGTCCCATATCATTGCTGGGAAAAAGAAATACAACTTGTTATTACGATTCCTGTGGGGAAGGGAGGAGGGAAAAGAGGAGAATTGTAATAAACCATAACTATTAACAGCACTTTAGAGGATTTATAACAAATCTTTGAATTCGAGGGTAGCCTTATAGAGACCTTCAATATACTATAACTAATATTATAAATAATCAACTCTCAACACATAACCAATCTGTTGAATTAGATTACTTCATTTGTACCATAGGTTAAAAAAAAAAAGTCAGGGCCAATATTTAGCTTTCCTTCTAATATCTCAAACCCACCTGATTATATTTATATTCCAACCCTGCTTCTTCTACAGTATTCTTAGTTTTTATTAACTCACACTCTTAAGCCATTCAAGCTGTTAGATATCTCATTCTATGTATTTCATTCTGCAGCTGATCTTTTTTTCTGCTACATCTTATCCTAAAATTCCAATTAGAAAGTTCAGTATTACTCTTCATATAATTCTTTATGCACAGCCAATGTCAAATCTAGAAGGTTACCATTTAAACACTTTTCATGTTTCCTCTTACCATTGTATTCTCATTTGTCTCAGCTCTAATAGTGGCCCTAATGTTTTCTAATTCATAATCACAAAGCCACCACCTGTGCAGTCCCCATATTGAGAGGAAAACCCCAAAACTAAGCTTCTGCTTTACTTACATTTATGTCTGTGTGATATATGAGGACACATAATGCTGGCAAAATCTAAGGAAAAAGAAATAATAAGTAATACTAGATGAAAATGTCTTACTAAATATAAACTGCTACACAAAAAGCAATAAATACTATTTAAGAGTAAATTTAACAATATTAAATTTGTTAGACTGTCTTAAATTAGGACAATGAATATGTGATAGATCATTCTACAACACCAAACGCATATTCTAAATATCGAACTAAAATATCCAAATAGAAGGGTAAGTCAAAATACACTATTACTAGGGTCACAGTTCACATGCAAATTTATTCCATAAAATGTGTTTGAACACATGTCTGCGATCAGTAGTTAGCTGAAGACAATTCTTTCAGTAATTTTTTTGGCTTAGTCTTGTTCAGGTGCTTTTAATAAGAGAGATACTTTTGTAGCTAGGGGAAAAATTATTTTGAGGTCAAGACTAATAAAGAAGCTGTGCAACAAATTTATGGGAATGCTGTCCTATATAAAACAACACTTCTTATATAAAGGTTAAGCACGAGGCTGGGAAGAGCTGAAAGTTGAGCAAGACAAAGAAGGCAGTTCAAAAGGTGATGGCGGCTTTTTGGAAACTCCCAGGGCGTCATGTGAAGAGAGCGCCGTCACACCGTAGCCCTACAGCCCTGCTCTGGCCCTCAGACTTCTGTTTGTTCCCCAAACTCAAGAACATTGAAAGGAAATGTAATGTGTGCCCATCAAGAACACATGGACAGGTGACAAAATTGAAAAGCATGGAGTTCTTTGTGCAAGAGTTAGAGATGCAAATACCACTCTCTGAATTGCACAGATCTAGATTCTCGATGAAGAATACATTGAAAAACTTCAGATTTTGTTATTTTTGTTTAAAAAAAGTTTCAGTGATTTTTGTGGCAATATTTTTGACTTGCCCATGTCAACCTGTCAGAGACCATGTACTTTAAAGGATAAACACGTTTTAAACACATTTCTTTATGACATACAATGCCAGAGAAAAGAATGGTTATGCAAGTATTACACTATGGTTACTATGAAATGCTGCTCTAAAACTGTCATCATCATCTCACTTACCTGCATAAAGTAACAATGGTTTTGTTTAATATTTGACTACAAGTTTCTGACTTGTGATTTTTTACTGAAATGATAACCAATATGCCTACATACAAAGTTTTAATCCCCTTAAGTTCAGGCCTTACAAAACTTTTTTAAAATCTGAGGCAAGGAAGTAGGGGGTGGGTAAGTAGATAAAAATTACACTCGAGAGCACCCTTTCCCTAAAACAAAACATAGCAGAAGCTGACAAAAGGTGGTGATTATTAAGGCATCATTTCTCTGGAGTCATGTGAGTAAAAGTTATACACATTTTATAAACAAAGTACTAAAATCAATTTATATATTGCGAAAAATGTCTTTCCTTTCATCAGATTTAGTACAGTACAGTAGCTCTTCCTAATCTGTAACACCAATCCTATATACACGATGCTTTCTTTGTGGATATGCACAGGACAGGTTCTGGGATGTTCCAGGTGGGCAGTGTCAACCCACCCAATACTGGCAGAGTCTGGCATAGGTGTTCATGCAAGTGTGCTTTCTAGGCTAGCATGCAACAGAGAAGAAGCCCTCTAGCATGAAGATTGTCTACGATTTCATTACATTTTTCAGAAGAAGACAAATTAAATATTTTTAGACTGGGGTGACTACAGGTAACTGAACTAGCAGAAAGCAAAACTGAGATAAAGGGAGACTACTCTACGAGCCACTTTTAAGAACACTAATTCTGTCAGCCCTCACAGGAAATTTCAATTAGACTTAATGCAAAGTCACTCAAGAATACTTGCTCATAAATACATTAGCTTCATCTGAAGATTAGCTTATTTAATAATTGTTAAATTGGCAATGCAATACAATAATAAAACTTTGGATTTTGCTCTTTTTTACTTTACCCTCTTTTATTTGAAATTTCTGTATTTTTTTGCATTTTCTTTTTATAAATGATTCATCAAAAATGAAGAATATGGTTGGACTGACCATCTCTAAATTGCTGTTAAAATCTTCCACTTTTTATTTCAAAGGAATCACAAGTAACCTAACTTTAAAATTTTTATACCATATAATGAAATAAATGTATTATCCATTTCCTGTGCATCAAAAACTAAAGCATCAACATAGGGAAAATATACCATTGGACCTTTACAATTCTTCATTTACCTCCTGAACTGTTTCCATAGGCGGTGGGGGATCCTTATTCCTGCAGAGATTGACAATGACCCATGTGACGTTCCGAAGGAAGGTGATGGGAATGGAGGGATTGATGAAGGACAGAAGAGGTTTGACAACTCCCAGTGATATGACATAATCTCTACATTGAGGACCATCACCTATAGAAATGAAAATTGTATTTAAAAAAAAAATCACATTCAAGATGAGAAAGTCTGAAATGTATGCAATGGCTAATGTTGGGACACTGATGGTCTATGTTTCCTCATCATTACTTAAAGTCATTAAGTATTGCTATTTTTCTCTATTATTTTGATTTGGAGGGGTCACAAAATTTAACCTACTAGACCTGATAGCAAATCACAATATCCTTTCCAAAGAGGCCTAACTTTAAGTTAGTATTTATAAGGCAAGAAGCTAGCCAACACACAATAAACTTAGAGGAAACATAGTGTGGAATGGCTATGCCAATGTAGGAAAAAAGTTAATTAAGATTCTTAATTGGGGTCTTTTCAAATCTAAATACAACTTACCTATGATGTTTCCCAAAGCCCACACTGCTTGTTCACAAACATTCTGATGTGGAGAATGGAGAAGTCTCAAAAAAAGAGGTACTGCATCTATAATATAGTGAAATAGTTGTATTTATAAATAATACTCTAAAACAAAGAGTCGTATTCTTAACACACAAAACGTTGACGTTTATAGGCTAAGTAAGACAATAAAATACACAAAGTCTGAGCCATGGTAGTTGCTGAAATATGGTTAGTGGCAAGTGAATTAATGAATATGACAAATGTCTTTACCTGGTGCATACCTTTCATACCTTTAAACCCTTGTTCTGTTGCTTTGTTGACTTGCCTCTTGGCCTATCCACGTTATGAAAACTCTGTGTTTAACCTCTCAATAAGCTGCTTTCCAAAGTAGCATGACAATTTTACATTCCCATCAGCAATATATGAGGGCGCCAACTGATTCACGTCTTTACTTAAAATTTTTAATTTTTTTTTACATTTTTCAACTTAATTCTATCTATAATTTTTTATAAATAGAAGACCAATTTTGAGGACCAGGCGTGTTTCCTTCTGTCATACACAGGGTTGGAATCAACTCGATGGCATCTAACAGCAACAGAGTCTCCCCTGAAAGTCTAAGGCTGTTTCCCTTTTGTTCTAACGGACACAATCCTAGACGTTTTCTCCTTCATACCAATGAAACATGTGAAAGAGAACTAACGGGGATTCAGTGTAACTCCCACACTGCTCAAAATCACCTTGAGTATCATCCAAAGTCAACTCAATACATAGTACATCGCACTCACTTGGTATCTAAATGCTCTCTAGTGTTTTCAAAGAGTTTTGTCAGTCTGGGTCAACATGCCAATAATTATGAGCCCAGTTTGGAGGTAAGATATAAGCTACTCAAATACTTTGGAGGTACTAGGATCAGAAACTTTAAGACTAGCTACTAATAGATGGTCTCGATCCAAAATTATAACATTCTATTTACTTTTTAATAACTACAAAGAAAATTTGATAATGGATTAATGATAGCTATGGACCAGGTATCAATCGTCAAAAAGTAAGAAAATTCTCCAGTTGCTATTCAAAATTCTCCAAATTCTATAAGCTACATTTTAATATTTGTTACAAAACTTACCTTTCTTTGCAATCATCTAAAACAAAGAAACCAACAAAATATATCAAGAGAGTAAGGGAGTTAATTTACTTACTAGACTGTACAACAGCTTGAGTCTGTGCAGAAGTTCCTGAAGCTATGTTAGTTAGTGCCCAGGCAGCTTCAAACTGTAAAGAAGGACTGAAAAAACAATTTAAAAAAATCACCATTTAAATTTATGAAATTCCTATCTATAAGTCTGTATTACCTTACCCTTGAATTTTGATTTGCATCCAATGCCTGAGGAGTATAGCCACTTGAATGTCTCTTTGGCTCCCAAAGTCTTGCCACTATAAATTAGCTTCTGACTCTCCATTGGTAGCTCTAACATTTAGCCAATTGTTCCTTTTAGACTCCTCCCATCGAATAAGGAAGTCATGTGAATCTTATTTTCTACTTATTTCCAATTGCTACATTTAAAGTATTACCCCTCATAGTACTATGCTAATTCAAGTTCTCATTTTCCCAAAATGGTCTTACAGTTGAAATCCCACTTGACTCTACTATACTCTCTGCTTTTCATACTGAAGATATTAAAAGGCTATCTAACTTTGCTGAAAAGATGAGCTTATTATAATTTGGAAGTGACTGAAATGTCACCAAAAAAAATGAAAACTGAGTTAGCTTTTGAAAGATGAATAGAAAATGGAGTCACTCACAACTGGGAGTGAACACAAAAATACCATGAGTGGAATTAGAAAGTATTTGGATGACAAGCAAAAGATCAAGAAAGCAGAAGCCAAGATGAGATGGAAAAATATTAACAAGGGATGCAACTGGAAGGAAAGTTATCCAAGAATATGTATGTGTGCACAGAGAGAGAGGAATGTGCACCAAGCCCCCAGCATCAATATTTGCAATTTATTGTATTTACATGTAAGATTTAAGAATTGGGAGCTGTAAAAAGGGGAGTGAAGAAAATAATATTGGAGACCAAAGTATGAAAAATGAATAAAAATGGTTAAAGATTGAGGTTGCTGCTAGAAGACACGGACAATGAGCCACATTAAGATAGGGCAGATCGTTGAAAGAATATAAATTCCCTTATGCAGGTGGGAGTGGTGGTGAGAAAAACGGAGGTGAATCAAAGTTAAGGACTTAGAAGCATATAAACATTAGAGAATGAGAGCTAGGATATTAATATCAAAAGGAAAAGGGACCCCAGAAGGAAAAGGAATATAAAACATAGCAAGCGGTGAAGAAGAAAAATATATTCCACAGGTTTCAAGTACAGATAAACAGATGGCACAGCAAATAGGAAATGGATGATAAATTTTGGGAGAAAGTAAGGTACACTAGGCTACTGGAGGCAAGGGGAAAGTGAAAGAACAACAAGGTCAAAGAGGTGTGTGTGTGTGTGTGTGTGTGTGTGTGTGTGTTTGTGTGTGCGCGCGCGCACGTGTACTTCTACACACACAGGAAACAAGTCCTATGAATAAAGAGAAGGAGGTTAAAAGAAATGAATGCGATAGATAAATGGAAAATAGACATTGTAAGCTTGCTATTGTGTAGTATCTTGCATATATTATCTCTAGTCTTTCAAACCTGCTAATTTTTAAAAATGAGATCTCTAAAGCCCAGAAGCGATCGCTGGACTTATCTAAAGGGATTTGTGCTTTGACCAATGATAAATCCTTACTTTAAACCAGCGTACATACATAGTTTCTTTTACACTGTAGCTAACACTATAACATAACTTTTCACAATAAATTCTTAAAATCAAACTGAAACCACAAAGAATTTTCTATTTTTTGTTGTTTTAGAATTATTTACTGAATTACATATACTTCAACAGACTTTTCTGTATATTTGCTACTTTTCATAGGCATATCACACAAATGAGTTTTTGTTAAAGATTAGAAAATATAAAGAAAATAAGAGAAGTGGACTAACAGAAAAGGGGTCCTATGCGCTCTTCAGGTCAGGCACGGTCAGGTAAACAGTGCACTGCTAACCACAGTGTCAGTGGTTCGAACTTGGCAACCACTCCCAGAATGACAAGGCTGCTTCTGGAAAAACTTACCAAGCCTCTGAAACCCTATGGAGGGTTACTATGAGTCCGAATCAACTTAATGACAATGGGGGAGTACATGGAGCAAAGAATTAACTTTTAAAAGGATGAACTAAAACTTACCTTGACTTAAATAATGCTTGCCAAAGAAAAAATGCACAATAATTTTTTTAAGTGTTAAAGGACTCTGGGGGGGTTGGAGGGAGTTGTAGTACACAATGCAAACAAAGGAAGGATTGGAAATACAAAAAGATTCTTCAGTAACATCTAAGCAAATTTTTCCATTCAGCCAACTGAAAATTCCTGAGCCAGTGCCTGTTGAAACACCCGAGTTTCAGTTTAAATGTTCATAACTGCAATGATAGATTTGTGCTAAGGTAGTCTTAAATTTAGCTTACATTCTCCCCAGTAATTCAAAGGCTGATGCTTAAGAATAATATTTAATGGATATGAACCCAGCACTGAAAAAGACAGCCAAGTTGTGCTTCTCCCCTTCTTTTCTGGATAATAATAAATCTCTCTCCTGTATTTATTAACTTTTTTTAACTGAAATAAAAATCAAGTTATCAGTGGACTAACTATGGCTGAAAGTCTGTTAAAGACTATGCAAAAGATCAGTGGACCAGGTGGACCATTCCCAGGGAAAGAAAGAGCCACTGAACTCTGGAAACCATTCAAGTTGACTCAGTCAGGAGGTTAATCTATATATAGACTCATAAGCAAAGAGTGACTCAAATACTATTTGGGTTGTTTAAAAATATTTCCATGAAAGAAACTAACAAACAAAAACTCTAAAAGTACAAGTTACAATAGACAATAAACAAGAGCTAAAATTTTTCTAGAATATGTACATGTACTTCATACATGAAAAATGCATGACAATTTCAGACATAATAAATCAAGACCAAATTGAGCCTACCGGTTAAAATAATAATCCTACATTCTAAGTTAGCTGGAAAAAATTGCACCAATTTAAATTGCACCAAAAAAATTGCACCAGTGTACCAAATCCATACTTACTTATCATCCCTTTCTAGGCATTTGACTAGAATTGGTAAGATCCCAGATTTTATTAGGTCATCAATTGGTGGGTTTCTGTCACTGGATAATAGCTTCCTGGAAATAAAACACAAGAAATTAACTGCTATAATTTTCAAACCATAAACTATACTAACAATGTATTATTTTCACACTCTAAGGGAGACACCAAAAAGAAGATATGTTTTGCCTGAGGACAATTTAGTGTGATTTACCTTGCAGCCTGAACAGCACTCAACTGGACCACTGGGTTATCACTTGTGGCATTCTGCAACACCAAAAATAAACTTCAAAAACTTAAACAATAAATTTTAAATCATTTTAAAGTAAGGATATTAAATAAATAACATACCTGCAATATAGCTTCTAGTGTTACATTTTGCTTAAAAAGAAAAAAAGGAAGTTTAGCAAAATTGTAAGTCATTAGTCTACCTGTTAAAATTAGAATTAGTATACCTTAATTATCATAGTAAAATTGGTTTTACTCTAAAAATAAAGTTCTAGATATAAAATTATTAAGATAATTTTAAAGGACTTTATAAGAATAAGGAAACTTACTGCTTTAAAATCAGCATCAACATCTGAATCTTCTAAGCTTTCTTCTTGAGGAACATTCCTCTTTTTCAATAAGTGCTCATCTCTTTTGTTCTGAAAGGCAATGAAGAAATGGTTAAGAAGCCATTAGGCTGCAGTTAAAAAACTCTATAGACATAGTTGCAGCTTTGTTAGGCAATTGTAAAACAAATACTGAACTCTACAGAAGAATAAACCAAAACTCACTGCCATCTGGGTTGATGCCTTATCACAGGAACCCAGCAGGACAGGGTAGAACTGTCTCTGTGGCCTTCTGAGACTGCAGCTGTTTATGGGAGTAGAATGTCCCATCTTTCTCTCAAGGGCAGCTGTTGGTGTCGAACGTGGAACCTTCAGTATCTCAGAGCATCACCATGGCTCCTTATAAGAATGATTAGAGCTAAATGTGTATTCTGCAAACTTATGACAGGGACACATTCTGATTTTGGTAACAAAACTGGTTCACAGTCCAGCTTTGACATACATATACAAAACTACTATAAAGCTAAAAGCCCTTAATAAATGAATGGATAACTAGCTGTTGACCAGAAACACAATGGAGCACTATGCAATGATAAAGAATAACAGCAAATCTACAAAACATTTAACAAATAATTGGAGGATGTGCTGTGAAACAGTGGTGATGTCAGGTAATCGTTGGACTGTGAACCGCAAGGTTGGCAGTTCAAACCAACTATCCACTCCATTCGATCCAGATGAGGCAAGTACTCCTGTAAAGATTTACAATCTAGTAAACGCTATAGGTTGATATGAGTTGGAATCAATGGTAATAGCTTTCATTTTTGGTTTAGGCTTAGTAAAAAAAGTCAACCACAAATTGGCAAATATTGAATGAGAACACTGTTTTTAAAAAAAAAAGGGGGGGGGGAAGGATGGATTATAGGTCAAAGGAAAAAGAGCAGAGAAGGGAGGGAAAGGGGGAGAAAATTAAGGACTAGATATAAGACACATGTTAACAATGATGAAGGAAAAGAAAATACAGTATGAACGATGTCAGCATAACATAACTAAGATAAAAGGAAACAATGAAAAGGCAACTACCAATAATTATTATAATTATTATAACAAAGGCAATCTTATATTAGTATTAATAAACAATAACTTACAAATACATACACCCTCTTCTCCCTCTGACAACACCACATAATATAGAAGAGTGACTATACAGTAAGCATGAATGTTGAATGATTCCACTTTACCAAGATTGTTTTTGCTATTTGCTTATATGTACCTTTCCATATGTACAAGGAATACCCAAGAGAAGTGGATTTCTTTTCAAAGCTATGTACTTAAAATTTTTTTACCAAACAGCCTTATCACCTTCAAAGTACTCTACATTACACTTAATACATTTGTCAAATCTGTGATTGCTGTCTTGGAAACACTTTTCAAACTCATCTGTTTGGATGGCTGACAGCAGCATCTCCCTCATTTTTTCCTTCACTGTGTCATGAAATCACTGTCTTTCACATCCCTCTTTATTCACAGGAACAAAAAGACGTTACACGGAGCAAGGTCAGGTGAGTAAGGTGTGTGGGGCAAAAGAGGCATGCTGGGGTTTTTTGCCAAAAACTTGGCACATTGAGACAGCTATGTGAGCAGGTACACTGTCATCATGGCAAAACCAGTCCCTGTCTACCACAAACCACAAATGCAGTGTAGCAATGATGAAGCATACCCTGTCTTTTTTTGGGGGGTGGGGAATCACTGCCCTAGTGGTGGGAGTAGGAGGCCCAGCCTTTGCTCCGTGGAGCTGGAATTGAACCTCTATCCCAGTGGGCCGCAGTCCTGCGCACAACCACTATGCCACCGGGGCTCAGCCAAATCAGGCCTTTTTGTCGTATTCTGTTATGCTATCTTTTCAGAGCTTCTAAAGAGAAAGCTTGATTAACAGTCTGACCAGATGGAACAAACTCCAAATGTACTTGGAGTCAACATCTTTGTCCCATGTTCGCGAAGCTGACAGACATCCAGAAAGGTTTGTCATCAATCGACATTTCACCTTTTTTTATTCTTTTTTTTTTGGCATCACTGCTCTTGGTGGTGGGAGTAGGAGGCCCAGCCCCACTGCTGGAATTGAACCTCCGTCCCAGTGGGCCGCAGTCCTGCACACAACCACTATGCCACCGGGGCTCAGCCTGACATTTCACCTTTTTAAAACGAGAAAATCACCCATACGCTTGAGTTTTTCCCATGGTGTTACATCAAAGAACAGAAAATCATATCGTGTGCCCATCTTCCAGATATGACTGCTCAAGACAAATGTATGCATAAGCAAATGTGGTGAAGAAAGCTGATGGTGCCCAGCTATCAAAAGAGATAGTATACGGGATCTAGCAGCCATCTAGCTTAGAAGCAACAAAGCTCACATGGAAGAAGCATATCAGCCTATGCGACCATGAGATGTCAAAGGTATCAGGTATCAAAGAATAAAAATTATATCATTGTAAATGAGGGTGAGTACAGGTTGGGGACCCAAAGTCTATCTGTAGATAAAGCAAGATCCCCTTACAGAAGGGTCACGGGGAGGAGCTGAACCAGTCAGGGTGCAGTGTAGCAATGATGAAGCATACAACTTTTCTCTAGTTCTTCAATGCCTCCTCCCTGCCACTATCATGATCCCAATTCTAC
Organism: Nesogale talazaci; assembly: GCA_004026705.1. Lineage (NCBI taxonomy): Eukaryota > Metazoa > Chordata > Mammalia > Afrosoricida > Tenrecidae > Nesogale > Nesogale talazaci. The sequence continues at coordinate 37,202 of PVJH01005623.1, forward strand.
CTTACAAATCTAATTAGACCAAAGGATGTACACTGGTACAGATAGGAACCGGAATCATAGGGATCCCAGGACAGATGATCCCTTCAGGACCAGTGGTGAGAGTAGCAATACTGGAAGGGTGGAGGGAAGGTGAGGTAGAAAGGGGGAACTGATTTTAAGGATCTACATATAACCTCTTCCTGAAAGTATGGACAACAGGGCAGTGGGTAATGGGAGACATTAGAAAGTGAAAATATGACAAAGTAATAATAATTTATAAATTATCAAGGGCTTATGAGGGAGGGGAAAAATGAGGAGCTGATACCAAGCGCTTAAATAGAAAGCAAATGTTTTGAGGATGAGGGCAACAAATGTACAAATGTGCTGGACACAATGGATTGTGATAAGCATTGTACGAGCCCCCAATAAAATGATTTTTTAAAATCACTACAGTTTCTGCAGCATTTTTCCAGAGCATGAATCAAAATTTCATGCTCACTGCACACTGTTCTCTTAAATCGTCCATCACAAAAAACAAGGTCCATGTGAAACTGCTTTTATGGAAAAATTCACTGTGACCAGAGAGAACCTTCCAAGGCACCTAGCAGGGAAAGTGTTTACTATCAAAGCTCTACTCTGCCCAACACAATTCTTTCTATTTTTTTTTTTTTAGGGTAACCCTCGTATTTTAGAATAAGTTTTTCAGTGTCTAAAAAAAAAGTCAGAATCTTAGTAGGAATTGCATTTAATCTATAGATCAATTTGAAGAACTGGCATCTTTACAACATTTACTCTTCAAGGCATGAACCCAGTCTCTCCATTTATTTGTCTTCAATTTTTTCATTTGCATTTTGTGATTCTTATTTTGTTAAGTCTTGCTAAGTATATACTTTATTTCCATTGAGGTGATTGTGCTGTGGCATTGTTTTTAATTTCAGTCTTAATATATTCACATAATTAATTTTTCTGTTATAATCTTGTAGTCTGTAATCTTACTAGACTCACAATAGTTCTAGAAAGCTTCTCATAGCATTCCTTAGAATTTACTATGCATACAACCATGTCATCTGCACATAGGGATAGTTTTTGCTTCTTCCTCTCCAAACTTTTAACACACTCTCTCTTTTTCTTACAGAATAAGATAAAACTTCCAGCACTACAGTGAAGAAGAGGAACAAAAGCAGACATCCTAGCCAGTTCCCAGAACTGAGGGGAAAGCAATCCATATTTCACAATGTTAGATGTAGGTTTGCAGATGCTTTTTTTATCACGTTGATAATGCCTCTCTAATCCTCTTTAATTGGATTTTTATCAGGTACAGACATTAGACTTTGTCACGTGCTCTTTCTGCATCAATTGATATGGACAGTTTTTCTTGTTAGCGTGATGATCTGAGAAAGCCCTATTTTACTAAACCACCGAACACAGTACAACTGATTAATCATACTTACCTTTCTTAGTTCAACTGTTACTTCATTTCTGTGTCTTCGCATTGTCTAAAAAGAAAAATAAAGATTACAAAAGCATCTCAAAATATTGCTATTTCGAGTATGTAAATTCTCAGGCACTTAAAATATAATTACAAAATAATAAAGGATTTATGAACTCGAAAAGAAAACTTAGAAAAGGTGAAAAAAACAAAATTTCTGTTTTTTGATGGCTATCTCTTGGCTAATCTGAGGATAGATGGTGGGTCCTGGCTGCCTAGGATTCAGACCTCTTTCCCAAATGCACTCAGGTCCTTCTGGAGAATGACATCTTTCCAATTGTCTAATTTTCCTGGAACAATCTATTATTATCTCTCTTTACTAGTTAAAGTAGGGCAGCAAAACGCAAACTCTACCAGCAAACCTTCCCTTTCCATAACTCTGAAATATATATTAACATCCAAAGGAAGGATTTAAACAAGATTGAGAAATGTTTAGTTTACCTTGTACTAGTTCTAGTCCCAGTGTCCCCACCCATTCAATAAAGTACTCTATGTTCTTTCAATAAATTATTATTTCAATTAAGTCAGAGGCAGTTTCTAATGCAACCAACAAATTCAAATTCAAATGACTTAAATGTTTTTAAAAAGTAAGTAAAATAGTATGATCATGGCCTTAAGACCACATGACAATGAAAATAAGTTGGAAACAGGTTGTTTTCTAACAAAACCGTCTAAATTTACTAACAGGCTCTATCTGATATAACAGGAACTATACAATGATTAAATATAACTCCCTTCTCGATCTATTAGAGATTATACATTACTATATAGAGTACACAGTTATGGTTATCTTTTGGGGGGGCATCACTGTCCTTTGGTGGGAGTAGGAGGCCCAGTCTTGCTCCTGAAGAGCTGCTGCTGGATTTGAACTGCCAATCCAGAGGGCCTAACACACAACCACTATGCCACCAAGGCTCAGCCCCTTGTTATGGTTATCTTAAAACAAAACACCACCTCACTGTTCTGACAATTACCGTTACTTTCTTACATTTCTAGGGTAAAACTCACAAGGGCAGTGAATCATTTAATGTGGTTTTTCTAGCCAAAGTCTCTCACTCCCATCTGATGACCTTTCCCTGAATGTGTCTGATAAGAAAGGTGGGAGAAGGTACTAATAGGATTCACCTGTGAATAACAGCAAATATGATTCCCTCTGAGAAGCAGGAGGAGAAATCATTACCAGAAAGAGCCAGGAGTGGAGCCCATCCCCTGACCCCAAGATCTTTGTGCAATCAACCTCCTGGATCCAGCTGAGCAGCAGCAGAACCAGGAGCCAGAGCGACGGACTTTCAACCCACAGAGCCAGTTCAGAAAGATGAATGTGTTCGTGCAGAAGGCTGGCTTTCAGGCCCTTGATTCAGGAAATTGGGCTCCCTGGCTCAGAGAAGTGGAGCTGAGTGCCTTTGGGTTGAGGCTTACTGGAGGGGGTGCTTTCCAGCACTTAATTGAGGGAGCTGTGTTTGCTGACCTAAACAGCACAAACTGAATGTCTCCATATTGAAGTTCATAGCAGAATATATGTATTATTAGCAGACTGAAAAGAATTTTGTAACATGTCTCGATAAATTTTTTACTGGCATTACAACTTGTTAACTTCCTTAATAAACCCTTGTTTTAATAAATTCTTGTATCAAGAACTTTGTACGTGAGTTCTGGGTAGCCATTGCGATGGAAATCAGAAACTAGAGATAAGGTAGAGAATATTAATTAAGACAATATTAAAGTTACATGTTGGTATGGGGTTCCATTTAGTCAGTTCTGATCCAGTGACTTTTTTTTTTTTTTGGGGCATCACTGCTCTCTGATGGTGGGAGTAGGAGGCCCAGCCCCACTGCTGGAATTGAACCTCTGTCCCAGTGGGCCACAGTCCCGCGCACAACCACTACACCACTGGGGCAGCCCCTCCAGTGACCTTTTAAGGCAAAGAACTTCCCCATAAGATTTTCTAGGCTGCAATCTTAATGGGCACAAACACATTTGTTTCCCTCATATAGAGACTGTGGGGTTTGAAATGTCACTGAATTGTACACATAAAAATTGTTGAACTAGCATATATATATATATATAAATCCTTTTTTTAATACCACAATTAAAAAAAAGAAAAATCAAAGGACAGCTTAGCAGGCATTCACACTGTACTCTGAGACTCTTCTAGGAGTTGATGGTCTCCTATATTCGCTCACGAGAACATCCTATCAATACCAAGGGCTTAAGTAGAAAGAAAATGGTTCGAGAATGATAATGGCATCAAAGGCACAAATGTGCTTTGCATACAATAGATGTATGTATGAATTGTGCTAAGAGTTGAATGAGTCCCCAATAAAATGATTTAGAAAAAAATGAGGGAGGTGCTGTCAGCCATCTACCATAAACAGATGAGTCTGAAAAGTGTTTGCAAAAAATGTAATCTCGGATTTGACAAATGTATCAAATGTAATGGAGAGCACTTTGAAGGTTTAAAAAAAGAGAGAGCATGTTTAAAAATGGCCAAATTGACATGTCAGTTAGCAACAGGGACTGTACTATGTATGATACAAATGCCTTTGAGCTAGAGTCAATGGATTATTCCATTTTCTTCTTTTTTTCTTCTCCATTTTCTCTTGAGCTGCTTTCTTCCACTACACTTCCCCCAAGTGATCTCATCTACTCTTACAGTTTGGGGCCTATTGCCTATTACCTGTATTTATGAGCCCTCTCACCTGAGCTGGTAAAGAAAAAAGGTTTAAATAAAGTGGACATAACAATGGCAGTGGTGTGGTATCTGACCTCCTCTAACTTCATAAGCAGGGAGGGGATGGGAGAGGAAGAAAAGAAACACTATTTATTAGCTTTCCTGGCCCAGGCAGAGTCCTATGAAGTGGAGGTCAGACATGCATTTTTACCAATTCTTTTTTTTTTTTTATCTTTTCCGGGCATCACTGCTCTCCGGTGGTGGGAGTAGGAGGCCCAGCCCCACTTCTAGAATTGAACCTCCGTCCCAGTGGGCCGCAGTCCCGCGCACAACCACTACGCCACCGGGGCTCAGCCCCATTTTTACCAATTCTAACACCAACCATCCCTCCCATAGCTGCCTCTACTTCTTTGCCTCGTTCAATAATTCATGGCAATGGCCATACAGAACTCACAGACAACAAATTAAGGAATATTAGAAACATTCAGGATAGTTCTTTGATCAGGATGTCTACTCTCAGAAGTGCCTGAAGCAATGCCCAGGTCCCCCAGCTCCTTGGTTTGAGCCCCTTGGTTGCTCAGGCAAGTGTTATAAAATTCTGTTAATGCTGCCAATAAATATACCATGTAGCACAATTTCTGGGGTCATATGGTATTTCCATTCCCAATTATTTGAAAAAGTGCCTAACCACTTTCCACAGAGGGTGTACAGCACCACCAATCTCTGCACCCCCTGCCAGCATTTGTTTTGAAATGTGCTATCAACTCTGGGATCACATGGTATCTCATCACTGTTCTAATTTCCATTTCTAGAATGGTAGTTTTTCTGAAAACGATCTTTTCATAAGCAGCTCATCAGGCCATTCTTTCAGAGCAGTTGGTGGGTTTAAGTCACCAATGGAATAAGGGGATACAACGTGAATTAAAAGCAGGCAGGTGTATTTCAGGTTTGCAGCTTTTCACCAGACTTGTTCACTTGTACACTGAGTAAAATAATCTGCGAAGTAGATCAATAGGAAGAAGAGTGCAGCAACAGAATTGAAAGGTGGATTATTAACATTTTGTGATCTGCAGCAATTACTTGCTGAATAGGACCTGGAAGCACTTAGAGATTATAGACTACAGCCATCAGTGTGAATGAAACACAAGGCACAAACACCACAAGATCAAGAAACAATGTCATGAAACATAAGGCTGAAGTTGGCACAGATTCCACATTATTTGTATACACACAATCAACACCAAGAAGCAGCAGTCAAGGAAAAAAAACTGCACTGGGACAAATCTATTGCGAAAGATTTCTTTAAAAGGGCTAAACGGCAAAGAACTTATTTTGAGAACTATGATGTACCTGATCCAAATACTGTAAGGACACAGGGAAAGCTGGGTAATAAAAAAGGAAGAATGAAGAATTTATGGCTTTGATTGTTATTGTAAGAATACTAAAAAGTTCACGTGTATTAGAATATAGCCATCACGCTCCTGAGAAGCAAAGCTGGACAGACATTCTCTCACATACTTTGTATGTTATCAGAAGGGACCAATCTGGGAAAAGGAAATCATATTTGGTAGAGGGTCACTGCTCTACTTTAGAGAATAAAGACTCTCAAGAGAGAGGAAGTCCCTCAAGGATATGGACTGACACAAAAGCTGTGATAATGGACGCAAACACAGCAATGCCTGTGAGGATAGGGATGGACAAGGAAGCGTTTCATGCTCTTGTACCTTGGGGCACTAAAAACTGGCACTGACTGAACGCCTCCTACCACTTCCCAAATGGCTAAAACAAAAGTGAACTTTTTTTTTTTTAAGTGACAACACCAAATGATGAGAATTTGGGGAAAGTAGATCACACACACACTGCTGGTGTTGAGTGATAAAATGCTGAGCATAAGTTGATATTGTCATTCTAGAATGATGTGGCAAGTTCTCAAAACAACATGTAACTACCATACGACCCCAAAATTATACTTATGTACATTTATTCAAGAGAAATGAAAGTGATATCACACAAAGCCTGTGTGTAGGCACCTAACTCCTCACTTAGGGGCAATCTCAGTATCAGGCATTTCATATTTAGGACAACCGTGAAAAAATAAATATATGAAAAATCTATATCACAGAACTAGAGTGACATAGATGTAGGCCCCCTCTGCTGACTAAACAGGTGGAAGGACCCATGTCAATAATGGTAAACATGAGCATTAAGGACAGACAGCACAACCGAGAGGGATGGTCTATGTGGCCTCTCAGGGAGCTAAGTTGTGCCTGGCAGAAGAGGACTTAGTAGGGCAGGGCATGCAAGAAGAGTTAGATCACTCAACAAAGGTCGGGAGCAGCTGAAGCTCAGTGTGCAGAAGCAGGGAAGGATGGGTCAGACCCTGCAGAAGGAGAGCAGAGTGGGCCAGACTCACTAGGGGTAAGGTGGCACTACAGGTTGGAGAAGACTGGCGATTCCAGCTATAAGGAAATAAAATTTTTTTTAATTAAAAAAAAAATAAAGTAAGGCTACAAGAGCTGGGTTTTGGTATGGGAAGAGACTAGGGACCCTGTAAAAAGTACCTGGAGAAGGGGAGAGGGAGCTGGGGAGGTTGCGACAAAAAGGTACTCAAAATAACCAGAATTTCCTCCTCCCTAAGTTAGGTATTTACATTTTTTAAAATAAAACAACCTTATCACAAACCTTGAAGTACTCTCCATTACACTAATGCATTTGTCAAATCTTTGATTCCATCCTCAGAAACATTTTCCAAACTCATCTGTTTGGAGGCTGACAGCACCTCCCTCAATTTTTTCTTCACTTCTTCTAAGTCATCAAATCACTGTCCTTTCGAATCCCTGTTCAATCCCTAGGTCCCAGGCCATGTGAGTAAGGTATGTGGGGCATGCTGTTTTTGCCAAAAACTGGCGTGCTGAGATGGCTGTGTAAGCAGGTGCATTGTCATCATGGCAAAACCAGTCCTGTCTGCCACAAATCAGGCTGTTTTTTGTCCCACATCGTTAGTGCCATCTTTTCAGAACCTCTAAATAGAAAGCTTGGTTAACAGTCTGACCTGGTGAAATGAACTGGAAATGCACGTTGAGTTGCTATTTCCCTCCTTTCAGGAAGCTTATGGACGTCCAGAATGAGCTCTGTTATCAATCAACATTTCACATTTTTTGAAATGAGAAAAGCATTCTTACACTTGAGATTTTCCTATAGCACTGTCCTTGTAAGTTGTGTTCAACATCACAACAGTTTCTGCAACATTTTTCCCCAAGCAGGAAATAAAAATTCAGTCACACACTGTTCTCTTAAATCAGCCATCACAAAAAACGAGGGTTGAGCAAAATTGCTTTTACAAAAAAAAATAAATAAATAAAAATCCCTGTGACTAGAAAGTACCTCCCCAGGCAATCCCACTGGGTGCAATAACTCAGAGCAAGTTGCTAGATGCTTGCCTAGCAGGGAAAAATGTGTACTACCAAAGCTCTGTCCAGTGGAGCTTTTTTCCATTTTGGGGGATATACCCCCTCACAAATGCTTGGAAGTGGGTGGGAGAGGGGCAATAGGATTATTATTTTTTTTAAGGCATCACTGCCCTGGTGGTGGGAGTAGGAGGCCCAGCCTTTGCTCCTGTGAGCGGGAATTGAACCTCCATCCCAGTGGGCTGCAGTCCCACGCACAACCACTACGCCACGGGGGCTCAGCCCGATAGGAATACTTTGGGAGAGCATCTCAACCAGGAGGTAGTGGTCCTACATTCTGGGACCAATTAGAGCTAGAAGGGAGGACCTGGTCAGGGGAGTCCTAGAAGCCTAAAGAAGCGGGGTGCTACATTAGGCAGGGTTCTCCAAAGAAACAAGGCCAGGCACTTATGACTATATATATATCTATATAGATATAGATAGATAGATAAATAGATAGGCTTATACAGCAAAAAGGAATATAACAGCTAATTATTCCACAAGCAGAACAGAGGGTTCAGTTTAACTCGCTTCCGTGGAACAGTTAATGTACTGGAAATCCCTCAGTTCAGTGGACTGCTGAGGTCAAGGTCAAGGAAATAATCAGCAGAGTCCTCCCTCAGACAAGGCAAGCAGAGTCTGCCCACAGGCAGCAAGCAGCAGGGTGGGTCACCAACAGTCAGTAGTTCAGGAGCTTAATGAAGCAGACCTGGATGTGATATGAAACACAAGCAATGCAAGGCAACAAAATCCACCAGCCTCAAGCTCAAGCAATATATGTATCAGCAGTGTGGCTAAGCACAGGTTTTAAAGGAGCCTCAAGCTCTAGCAACATGATCCATGCGTTGACCTGGCCCACAGGTAGTACAGTTCACAGGTTGAGGCAGAGAACCAGTTAAAGCAGCAGCATCCTCTGATCACCAGAGAGTAAGCGAGAGGGAGCAGGCCTTGCAGAACCATTTATTTATTTGACCTCCAATCAAACTGCAATCTGATTAATGCCACTTTTCTATTAGCCAGGTTGGCACAATAAACCTGTCACAGGTATCCACAGGTGCAGGAAAGACAAGTGATTTGGGCTGTCCCGGAAACAAACCTGGAGGAGAAGGGCTCTCAGGAAGAAGAGGAGACCCCCACCCCCACCCAGATGCACAGACAGAGGAGATGGTAACTCCACTGTAGAGGTGAGTGCAGGATATGGGGACCGAGGGATCAAAAGAAGGCTGTAAACCAGATTTGGAAGCCACTGGTCCCCAGCTAACTATGCCTGCAGTATCTTCTCTGCCATCTCCATCTAAGCAACATCAGAGCTGTGTCTGTGGAAGGCTGCAGATAAGGAAGTTGTTTAATTTTTACATAATGCAGATTGTTCACCTAACAACCTGGTTTTTGAACATTAACCAAATCAACAAGTAAGGAGTGAACACACAGCAATTTTATTCGTTAGCAAAATGTGCACGCCATCTAGGTTGCTCTTCGACAATGTAGCACACATCCAGACAATGCAATGTTCAGCAACAATGAAAAGAAACCACTGCTACATACCGCCAACAGCTTAGGTGAATTACCAAAGAATTACACCGAAAGAAAAAAGCTAATTAATTTCAAAAGGTTACATATTATTCCATTTATATTACATTCTTGAAAAAAATATATAGAAATGGAAAATCGATTAATAGGTGCTTGGGGTAAAGCATGGATTGGGGGTAGCAAGGATGTAGATATGGAAAACAGAAGAGATTATTGTGGTGATAGAAATGTTTGCCTTTGGGGGCTGAGCCCCAGTGGCGTAGTGGTTGTGCGCAGGACTGCGGCCCACTGGGATGGAGGTTCAATTCCAGCTCCACGGAGCAAAGGCTAGGCCTTCTACTCCCACCACCTGAGGGCAGTGATGACCCCCCCCCAAAAAAAAAAAAAGAAATGTTTACCTTTGGTCTACATACTGTGTGTATCAGTATTACACTATAATTTCACAAGATGTTACCATTGGTAAAAAAACTAAGTAAAGGACATCCAGGCTATCTCTTTTTTTTTTTTTTTTGGGGGGGGGGCATCACTGCTCTCTGGCGGTGGGAGTAGGAGGCCCAGCCCCACTGCTGGAATTGAACCTCCATCCCAGTGGGCCGCAGTCCGGCGCACAACAACTACGCCACCGGGGCTCAGCCCCATGCTATCTCTTAACAGGATGTATTTCATATCAAGTATTGGCAAAAATGGAGACTAGGCAGTTATAGTCAATTTCAAAAGGTGCATAGAGAGACATCTGGCAAGTTCCCTCCCTACAGCCAAGATACTCAAAAGGCAGGTCCAATCAGCTAAAGGGGCAGTGAAGGAGAACAGAAAGGTTGTCAGAGAAACCTGTACCTGCAAAAGTAGAGGCAAAGCCAAAAACAAAGCATCAAGAACAGATAAATCTGCAGACAAAAAAGTTCAAGCAAAACAGAAAAGGGGAATAAAGGGAAAACAGGCTGAAGTAGCTAACCAAGAAACAAGATTTACCTGCTGAAAGTGGAGAAACAAAAAACAAGGAGAGTTTGGTTTCTGATGAAGCAGGAGAAAAAGACGCCAAGTCAGATGAATGTTTGTTTACCATGTTTAATCAGTGGGCTTTTTTTTTTTTTAGCCCAAGAATCATTTGTAAGGAGAAAATGACACTTCATCCCATTTTTTTAAAAGTGTAAGCGTTAAGTTTTTATTTTAAGTTTTATTGGCAGTTAATCCACATAATTCAATATATCAAGAAGAGTAGTTTAATCATTGCCACATCAATTCTAGAATACCTCCTCCCAAGGTTAAATCACTTTTTAAACGAGTTGTTAATTACCATGAGTTCTAGGGAGTGCTCCCTCCTTCCTCACACATACATTGTTTGCTCCTCTACCCCCTCTCTCTCCCACCCCAACACTCCTCATTCCCTAAAAACCCTTGCATCTATTCTTATTTCTGTGCTTCTATTGGGTCTGTGCTTTGCAAACAAGAAAACCCAATTAAGTTTTTTCCCCCCTACCCCCATAAAGCTTTTTTAACATGTGAAATCACTTGCTTAAATTTTGATACAACCAGAAAATAGGGGGATGTTGAACCGTCAGAAGATTTTACAGTCTTGGGTGTCAACATTCCCTGGGATGGGGGAAGTCTTTGTATCGCTAATATAGAATATACTTACTGACAACTTGGAGTCACTGTCATGTGTTTGAATGACTTGAACATTTAAAATTTTGTTTCCATGTTGTTTTTTAAATTAGATTTGTGTCTGAAAATCACTCCATCATCATGGTTTTCTTGTCAGAACTGTGTGCATTCTGTAACACTTTTGGTCATGGTAGTCCAGTTTTCCTTAAAACTTTGTTATGTGTTGTGAAGGGTTGATCATTTGAGTGTGCAGAGTGTATGACATTAAATGAGAATCAAAGGGGCTTAAGGTGTAACAGCTTATAAACATTTGAAGATAACAATTCCTGCCATTTTAAGATTTTGGTACATGCATTAAGTATTTGTGCAGTATTTGTGTGTACGTGCATGTGTGTACACAATTAGGAAGAAGGTTGACTTTGGCTCTCTACTTAAATCTTACCTCAGTCCAACAAGGGTTTGTTCGAATAACGTGGCAATGCCTAATTCCCACCTTCCTGATATGATCGCTGAAGACAAAATGTGTGCAAAAGCAAATGGAGGAAAGGTGGGGTGGAGAGAGGGAACCAACTGCGGGGATCTGCAGATGGCCTCCTATCTGGAGGACGGACATATGGAGGAGTGGGCGGGGGAGATTTCAGGCAGTGTAAGATATGACAAAACAATAATAATTTATAAAGTAATGAGGACTGGGGGGGGGGGGAAGGATGGAGGACAAAGGAAGAGAAGCTCATACCAAGGGCCCAAGTAGAAAAGCGGACATTAGGAGAATGTTAACGAAAGCAGACATGTGAAGGTGCTTAGCACAGTCTATGAAACTACGTATTGAACTATGTATGGTGAAAAGCGATGTATGAGTCCCCAATAAAATCATTAAATAAAAAAAACTAATTGTTCTAACATTGGTACTAGAATTTAATGCGAGCCTAGAATCCATTACTGAATCTGTTTTTTATCTACCTTAGAGACCTCCATATCAATTGATGGAAGAGAATTCTGTTGGTAATCTACCTGGAACAAAAGGATCTTTTGTTAATTGTGTCATTGAGTAAACCCTGGTACTAATTTTTAAAATACTGCTGAGAGACGGAGGCTGAACCAGTGAAGGCTAGCTGCATATCACACTACCCACATTATTCACTTGTACAAGAGAAATGCTCATCTGGATGGGCACTATTTACACAAACAATGGAAGCTGGTTGTCAGGCAAAATTTACAATAATATTCACTGACAAAGTAAATCACAAGTCTGTCTAAATAATACATATCTCAATGCAGAGATTAGGGCACATGTGTTAAGTCAATATTTGTCCGCCCACCGCCAGTCCGATGCTCTTAGGATAACTGTCTTCTACATCTTCAAACACCATGAATTCAGTTTTATGGCCTCAGGTTACAGGTGTATTTAAGGTAGTCTTGTCTTCACCTTGTAGAGTTTCCACACAGAATCCCTCTGGTTTGACTTTTGGAGAGTGCTATATACTTTGAAAATCCAGAATTACATGTAATTATAAAGACATTAAGCAAAAAATGCTCTTTTCAAAATGTGCGAAACCTGTTGGCATAATGGCTACTCATCTGGCTGCCCAAACACTGACAGTTTAAAACCACTAGCTGGTATATGGATGTATTTGTGATGTCGATTTCGTGATTGGGGTGTGGGGGTGGAGTCTGGCCTGTTAATCTGGAAATAGCCAATGAGTGGCCAATGTGTGGCTCTGTGTGGGCATGGCTTTCTTCTGAGACTTCTGGGCAGTCTCGTGGTATTTCCCAATTGGAGAAGAGAGACTTGACTCACGATCTCTGGAAGTCAGTCTCTGAGACAGTGAACTACGGACAAGACAAGATGGCAGCGTCTGAGGAGCCTGAGGAGAAGTCACACGGCCTTACCCTGACAGAACCAGACCTCTGAAGCTGGAGAAGCCATGTGGAGACCCCTGCCAGCGCTGAGATGTTTCTACCACCAATGGATATTGCTGATGGACCCTGAGCCCTGGAAGGGAGGAGCCATTGGGAGACCCCTGCCAGTGCCAGGATGCTTCAATTGCACGTGCTTCTTGAGTCAGAGGGAGACTTTATAGGCTGGTTTTGGACATATGGGCTAATATCGGACTTATGACTTTGGACTGGACTAGGTTGGGATTCTTTCTCAATGTTCCATTCCTCTTGTATATAAAACCTTTCCCTTATATCCAAAAAAAAAAAAAAGAAAAGAAAATGATGGTGGCAGCAATTGTATAATTATCCTCGATCTAAATGAATTATGGATTGTCATAACATCTGTAAGAGTGCCCAATAAAATGATTAAAAACAAGAACGTGTACAAATTGTTCATGTCTCTGTACCAATCTCAAAACAACCAACAAAATGCCAGTTACAAAAGAAAAAAATAGCCCACAGATTTGACCAATCTTCCTATTTAAAAAATCCTAAAAAGTAAAACCAATTACAAAAGGGGCTATTTGATAAATAAATATACATATAAATAACAAGGTTTTAAAAGAACTGAGGACATACAGCTATCATGTTAATTAAATGGACCCAATTTATTCATTAAATCTAACATTATGATATATATCTTCATATTCAACTATAGAATAATCATCAGGATTTATGGTTAAAATGGACCCAGAATGCTGACAAGTACATATACTATGTAGACAGTTTTGAGAAGGATAGATACTGTGCCATATAAAAAGGGGAAAGTGATATGAATATATGCCCCAAATAATAAGCTGTTGTTTAAATGATTACCTGTGACCAAACCAAAAGCCAAACTCACTGCCGTCCAGTCAATTCCCACTCATAGTGAGTCTCTAGGGCAGGGTAGAACTGTCCCTCTGGGTTTCCAAGTCTGTAATTCTTTACGGGAATAGAGAGCCTCATCTTTCTCCCAAGGAGCGGCACCTTGCAGTTAGTTAGTAGCCCAACACATAAACACTTCGCCAACTTTAGTAGCAGAGAAAATAGAGTAGAAAGGACAAAGAAATTAGGCTAAATTTGACTTGAAAACCATGAAAATACTGTAGATAACAAAGTTCAACTTACATGGAAAAATAATCCTTGGAAAAAATAAAGCATATGAACCAAAGTGTGGATCTAGTTGGCAGAATCGTAGTATTATATGTAACTTTTTAATATCTTAATTTGATTGTATCCCCAATCAACACAAGTACAAGAGATGCATTTTTTATTATTACTAATATTGATGGTATTGTTATTCTGAAACTATTATATGTGTATTTGGAATAACACCAATGACAGTAGTGTGATACTTTTTATTCTATTATACACAGTACCATAGAAAGCAGGAACTTCAGTGTGAGAGAAAGGAGAGACAGAAAAGGTTTAATATGAACTACACAGATCTGAAGTTGAATGGAAAATATCAAGATAAATGTCTATCTTTGTTGTTGCTTTTTAAAGTGCTAGATATGTCCATTTAAAAGGTGTAGAAACAATGACCAAACCAATGACTAACACAATATAATTTTGATACAAATTCCCTGAAATGGGAAAACTACTGACCAATTTTATATGGAAACAACCAAAAAAGTAAGCATATTGTCATTGTATTGATTCCTACTCCCACAACCCTGTAGGACAGGGTAGCTGCCTCTATGATTTCCAAGACTAAGTATCTCTTTTTTTTTTGGGGGGGGGCATCACTGCCCTCTGGTGGGAGTAGGAGGCCCAGCCTTGCTCCTGGGGAGCTGCTGCTGGATTTGAACCACCAACCCAGTGGGCCGCAGTCCCACACACAACCACTATGCCACTGGGGCTCAGTCCAACTAAGTAACTCTTTACAAGAGTAGAAACCCTCTTCTTTCTCCTGCTGAGTGACTGCTAGTTTCAAAGTGCTAACCTTGTTCGTGACCCACTAGATCACCAAGTGGGTTCACATGGAAAAGAAAGAGTCCCTGAATAGTCATATAATATTGTAAGAGGACTCACATTCCCTGATACCAAAATATGATTTGTATCAAAGGTGTGAAAGATGCGACATGCCGTCAATGAGAAAGAAAGCAATCTCTTTAACAAAGGTTGTTGACAATACTGGATATCCTCACACAGAAAAGTGAAACAGAATCCATGAACTTCATAGCATGCAAAATATTAATTAAAATAGATCAATGACATATTTGGCTAGAGTCTAGTCTCTAAAACATATAGAAAACTTTTAACAAGAAAATAATATGAAGAAACAAACCCAATTTCTAAATGGGTAAAAGACATGAACAGACACGGCACCAAAAAGAATATTCAAATAGCCAATAAACATGAAAAGATGGGGCTGAGGCCCGGTGGTGTAGTGGTTGTGCGTGGGACTGCGGCCCACTGGGATGGAGGTTCAATTCCAGCTCACCGGAGCAAAGGCTGGACCTCCTATTCCCACCACCAGAGGGCAGTGATGACTAAAAATAATAAAAAAAATTTTTTTAATTAAAAAACAAGAAAAGATGCTCACAACTGGCCATTAGAAAGAGACAATTTAAAAAAAAACACAGGCTGAGCCACAGTGGCGTAGTGGTTGTGCGCGGGACTGGAGCCCACTGGGATGGAGGTTCGATTCCAGCTCCATGGAGCAAAGGCTGGGGCCTCCTACTCCCACCACCAGAGGGCAGTGATGCCCCCCAAAAAACACTTTGCATTCTGGCTAAAATGGCACTAATAAAGAGCAACAACAAGAAACCAGGTAACTAATGTTGGTGAGCTTGGAGGGAGATTAAAATACTTCACATTACTGGTAGGGCCGATAAATGGTATAACCACTACGGAAATGGTGTAACACAAATTTTAAAAAAAGGAAAATAAATGGAAATCATTTACAAGGCAACAGACCCACACCTAGATATACACCCTAGAGACCTAATAAAAGAGACAGAGTGAAGCATACGAACACCTCTGTCCACTAAAATAGCAAAAACATGCAAACAATTCAAGGTCCTACAGTCTAGTGAATTAGTTAGTAGTAGCTCCCATTGAATGACTGCAGCATTCGCAAATGTGAGGTGCCTGTGGTCCCACCAAGAAAACTGGGTAGCTTGCCGACAGAGTAAATAAAGACAACGTACCCTGCTGGGACCTAAAAGGGGATTGGTTAGTTTTGCCATCATGCAGGCTTAACATGAGGTAGAAAGTGAGATCTCACTACCACCAAGAAAGAAGAGCCAGGAGTTGAGTGCAGCCTTAGATCCAGGATATGAGTGATATGAGCTGGCAGTGGTGAAAAAAAGAGGAGAAACAGTAGCAAAGACTGCAGTCAAAATTGATTTTAAAAAGTTTAAAAGGGCTGTGGGACCATGAGGTGTCAAAGGGATCAGTTATCAGACTTCAAGAACTAAAAATCATAACATTGCATGCTCTCCTTCCTGATATGATCACTGACAAAAAATGTGTGCATTAAAAAATATAGTGAAGAAAGCTGATAGTGCCTGGCTATCAAAAGATATAGCGTCCAGGGGTCTTAAAAAGGCTTGATAGTAAACAAGTGGCCATCTAGTTCAGAAGTAACAAAGGCCCCAGGGAAGAAGCATATCAGCCTGTGTGACCACGAGGTGTCGAAGAGATCCAGTGCCAGGCATCAAAGAACTAAAAATTATATCATTATAAATAGTGGGAGTGGGCTGAGCCCCGGTGGCGTAGTGGTTGTGCGCGGGACTGCGGCCCACTGGGATGGAGCTTCAGTTCCAGCAGTGGGGCTGGACCTCCTACTCCCACCACCAGAGAGCAGTTATGCTCCTCCCCCCCAAAAAAAAAAATAAATAATGGGAGTACAGATATGCAACTTTCCTCTAGTTCTCAAATGTTTTCTCCTACCCACTATCATGATCCTGGTTCTACCTTACAAATCCGGCTAGGCCAGGGGATGTACACTGGAGCGGGAAACATGGGGAACTAAGGACAGATGATCCCCTTCAGGACTAGTGGTGGGAGTGGTGATGCCATAAGCATGGAGGGATGGTGGAGTAGAAAGGGGGAACTAATTTCAGGGATCTACATATAACCTCCTCTCTGGAGTATGGACAACAGGGAAGTGGGTGAAGGGACACATCAGACAGTGTACGATGAAAAAGCAATAACAATTTGTAAATTATTAAGGGTTCATGGGGGGGGGGAGTGGAGAGGGAGGGGAAGGAAATATGGGGAGCTGGTACTGGGAGCCTAAGTGGAGGGAAGATGTTTTGAGAGTGATGATGGCAACAAGTTTGCAAATATGGTCTGCATACAATTGATGTATGTATTGATCGTGATGGGAGTTGTAGGAGCCCCCAATAAAAGTGATTTATAAAAAAAAAAAGAAGTTTAAAAAGTGGAGGCACATCTGATCTCCAACGCATAGGAATCAACCTTGGGTGGATGACATTGATACAGATAAGGATTCTATCTCCATTTTATGAAGTTAAGGGGAGCTCCAGTGGTGTTGTAGGATAAGTATTGGACTGCTAACCACTAACCGAGCATATTCAAAGCCATCAGTTGCTCTGCAGGAGAAAGAAAGGTAAAGAGGTATAACCTTGAAAACCTTACGGGGAAGTTCTACCCTCTCCTATAGGGTCACTAAGAGTTGAATCAATTTGATGGCATTAGGTCTGGGTTTAGGTTATTATTCTTATTGTTGATATGATTTATACCCCCATTTTCTATCTACTTTAGGATAAATGTCTCATTTATCTCTATGCCAACTCAAGACCACCAATTCTACCCCATGATATAAAAGTCTTTGTTATAGTCTTAATTGTATTGCCTAAAATGTGTGTCAACTTGGCTAGGTCAAGACTATCAGCATTACGTAACTGTCTTCTATCTTGTTACCTGATAAAATGATCCTGTTACAAATTTTAATCTCTATGATGTTACTGAAGCAAGACATAATTTATAGGACTAGGCTATATCTTGAGTCAATCTCTTTTGATATAAAAGAGATTTAAAAGAGAGCAGAGGTCAGAGGGACCTGACTACCAAGAGCTGGGAGTGGAATACATCTTTTAGACTCAGGAATCTCTTAGACCCAGCAGAACACTGATGCCAAGACACAAAGAACACTAGGCGCCTAAATGTTGAAAGGAGATTAAGAAGTTCCCCCTGAGCCGGCAAAGAGAAGGTGTCTTTCCCTAGAGCGAGTGCCTGGAACCTGAACTGGTAGCTTTCCAACTATGACATAAATTTGGTTTTAGGAAATTATCCATTTGTATTATTTCTATTATAACAGCATTAAATAACTAAGAAAGGTTTATATCATCTACCCTATTACCATATGTCCATTTTCATTTCTGTCACTACTTCCTTATATGCATGGACGATACAGCAGCTGCCTCAGCATTTCTTTTCACACTAAATCCTGACAACACCTTTGGTGCCCAACAATCTTTCCAACTACCCAGCAGTTGAAGAGGCTGGCTAGGCACAGACTAAGGACCTTATCCCCCACCCCCTGCCAAGTTTTGGTTTCACCATGACTCAGGATTCCGTAGTAATCCTTTTGACAGCAACCAGCAACATACCTGTCAATTCAATTAGGATAAGGTTTGGACGTTTTGCATTCCTTTTAATTTTTTTAAATGTTCAGTGTTTTGTTTCCTTTTATGAAATGAGTAATATCTTTTCTGAAATGCTATGTGCCATGTTCTCTACTTTAGGGAATCTGAATCCTGAAAACAAAACTCTAACATACTCTATATACTCAGTTTACAACAATGGACAATTTCCCAATAATGAACCCTTAGAAAAACTTATCTAGATCCACAAAGATGACTTCAATCTCTTAACTCCTTGAATTCCTCCCAATCTATCAAATCCTCCCTGTTGATGCCTCCACCTCACATGATCATTCCGTTTTAATTCTTTTGTACCCTGGTCTTCTATGTTCTTGCCCTGGCTTTAAAAAAAAACAAAAACCTCACAAACTCTGGGTCATTTCGTTTCCATCCCCACTCCAAGAGCTGGTTGCTAAGTGATACAGGGAAAACAAAACAAAACAAAACTCAACCTTCAATATGGGAATTACAAATACTAGATCTCTAATTTCAATTAAGCTCTCAAAGCATGCTGCTTGGAAATCATTTCAGGCTTCCTGTGTTAGATTTCACACTACACTAAGAACCTCTTGTGTAACCTCCTTACTCTTCACAAAAGACCAGGTCTTCTATTTACTAACAGAAATAATCAAATAGTAGCAATTTCAACTTCCTACTATGTAAATCCAAATCTCCTTTCTAACTTGCTCAATAAACTGTATCCTCAAATGTCCTTGTTTCCTTTCATCCTATCACAAGAAGTGTCCATCTGTGTTCCTGATTACTTTAATCCCTTAACCCTAACACCCTCTCATCTAAACTCCTCTATCTCCCACTGGGAGGGGAAGCTTGCTCCATTTATCATCCTCTCTTCCATTTTCACCTTCTATTTTCCATTATCATTTCTTATTGAAGTATCTTTCCTCTTATTGGGGTATAGAGGGAAAAAACCCTCTTCAAAATAATTTTCTTCAAAAAAAAAATAATTTTCTTCTATGTTTCTCCTTCATCAAAGTTCTTGAAAGAATATGCTACACTGCCTTCCATTCTTCATCTCTTTTAGCCCACTTCCGCCTAACTTCTATTGACGATGTTCTTGCTGACATCACCAGCCCAAACCAGACTCACTACCACAGAGTTAATTCCAACTCATATTGACCTTATACAGGGTTTCTGATACGGTAAATCTTTACAAGACAGCAAGCCTCACCTTTCTCCTGTGAAGCAGCTGTGGGTTTGAACCGCTGACGTAGTGGTTAGCAAACCAACACTTAACACAGAGCCACCAGAAACTTCTAAGAATACAACACTTACTGGCATCTCTGCAGAGAAATGTTAACCAATCACTCTTGCCTCCCTGACATCCATAAATTCATACTGAGCTGCTTTTCCTCACTGATCTTTTGAGGCTGGTTTCTTACACGTTGCATGATTTTCGAGGTTCACTCAAGCTGTTAGCATTTAGTAGTACTCCACTTTTGTTTAATAATACTGTATTATAGTGATATATCACATTTATTCATTTGTCAGGTATAGTCACTTGGGTCATTTCCAATTTTCAGCTAATATGAATAATGCTACTAGAGTAAGTTTTTGTAGAGACATGTTTTTATTTTCTTGAGCATATATCTAGGTATAGAATCTCTGGCACACATAACTGTCTATCTTTTGAGGACTGCCAGATAGCTTTCGAAAACACTGGCATAAATTTGCAATCTGACCCGATGTACAGAGTTCTGCTTTCTCCAAGTCTTCCCCAATAATTCAGTTGTAGAATTCCTGCTTTCCACTGAGAGACCCAGGTTTGAGTCTGAGCCAATGTATCTCAAGCAGTCACTGCTTGCTCTTGGTTGAGGCTTGCATGTTTCTGTGATGCTGGCAGATTTCAAAAGAACTTCAGGACTAAAGCAGACGATGATGGACCATGTATTTCTCAAAATCAGCCAGTGAAAACCTTACAGATGTAACCAATCATGAGGAGATGGGATGAAATGAAAGCTGTTTACTTGGTTGTACATGGAGTCACCATAAATCAGGGGCAGACACATCTCAAAGTGCTTTTGGAAATGCATTTCCGAAACAAATAATTATGTTCGGCATCTTTTCACATGCTTATTGGCCATTTAAAGAGCCCTAGTGTGGGGTGGTTGTAGTGGTTACCGATTGTGCTGAAAGGTAAGTAGCTTGACATGTCAAGCAGCTCCACGGGGAAAAGAGAGGCTTTCTATTCCTGTAAAGAGCTAGTCTCGGAAACACAGGAGTTCTCTTTCTTATCGGGTCATTACTGTATGTCAGCATTGTGCTGATGGCAGTGATTCCAACTGTATATCCTTGGAGAAATATCTGCTCAAGTCCTTTGTTCATTTTTAAATTAGATAAACTGTCTTTTTATTGTTAGACTGTAAGAGTTCCTTATATATCTGATACTAATTCTTTATCAGATACAAGATTTACAAGTATTTTCTCCCATTCTGTGGTGTCTTCTGAAATGAAATTTTAAAACATTCTTGGTAAAAATATACACGGCCAAACATCCATTCAATAATTTTTTTTTTTTTTTTGGTGGCATCACTGCCCTGGTGGGAATAGCAAGGATTTGAACTGTCAACCCTGTGGGCCACAGTCCCGCAAACTACCACTAAGCTACTAGGGCTCAGCCTCAATAATTTCTTATGTGTAATTTAGTAACACAGTTTACATTCTTCATGGATGTCATCATTCTATCACTTGAAATTCTTCATTGGACTCACTGATTCCTAACCTTCTGAACTGGAGTTACTGCTGTTAATTTTATATCATATATGAAAATCTTTACAATGCTCTTCTATGATCTATCTATGTGGCATCAAATTAATAATCAAAACTCAAAAGATTATATGAGAACCTTAGGGGAGAATGAACTAATGCTAGTAGAACAATTCAGAAAAGATGACTCAACAACTGTAAACATGTAATTAACTGTCAACAATGAAAGTAAACTATTAAATTAATGTGTGCAGTATGCAAGACAAATACTCTTTACTAAATGAGCTGTTCAGATCTATTCCTCCAGCTAGTCTCAATGGGTCCAGAAGTATCACTTACCTAAGAATTTGAAAATCTGTTCCCTTTTGATTGTTTACTGAATTTATTAAATCCCTGATCAACATGCTCTCCTGGTCTGATGGTGAAGGAAGCATAATTCATAAGCAATATAAACTATAGTGAAATGTTTTTAATGTTCATGAAACCTAATGTATACTCCCGTTTTTGTTTGTGGGGACTACCATTTGTGGATTGATACCAAAGCTAAGAAATCATTACCTAGTCCAAGATCACAATGACTTACATCTATCTTTTCCTAAAAGAATATTAACTTTAGTTTTTACACTTGATCTACTCTGGCTTTTATGTAGTATGAATCAGTGATGCAACTTAATTCTTGTAAATATGGACTGGATATATGGAGTTTAGTTATCTCTATACCACTTGATGAAAAGATCCCCACTCTGTGCCGCTGCCCCTGTTAAATGGTTCTAGCATTTATCTAAAATCAACTGATGATAAAAATGAGTTTACTTCTAGACTCAATTCTACTGCAATGACTGACATGCCAGTACCACAAAGTCTTGATTAGTCATCTATCCTTATTCTATATTGGCTAAACTACTAATATAGTACTTGAAGTGATTAATCAGCTGATAATGATAGTATGTGTTCAAATAAATTTTTATACTGTTACACATTAAAAAGTGATTAAAAGGTGCTATAAGGGAATATGTAAAGAAGCTTCATTTCTGACTGAAAAGAAGGGAGGCAGAGGCAGCTAATGTGGATAGTAAACTTCTGATATCAGACTTAGATCTCTTCAACTGTATCTTCCACTATCTAGCATCTTTTAACTATTGTATGTGTAAGTAAGCAGCTTTTGGTATATTCTGTGAATGTAAAATCCTAAGGAATTGAAGTAACTTAAAACTCTATTTCCTGGCCTAAAGTGCCTCTCGTATTACTCCCCAGAAAACTCCACAAATATTCAAAATGAAACTCATCTTTATCCTCATTTGATCTTGTTCATCTGTCACTTTTAATCCTATTTGATAAGGGCATTCTCTAAAAGTGTAATATTAAAGAACTTTAAAAGAATTTTAAAGAATTAAATGATAAGTTTTAAGAAAAGCATCTACCACAGTATACTAAATAGGTATTCTTCATGTTCCTTTCTCTTTTCTACAAGTTATAATCTGCGTTTCTAATTTAAATCCTATTCTTCTGCCCAATGAGTGATTAGTTTCAATGGATTTTTTTATTCATTTTTAGCTAACTTAGAAAATTTTCACTTGGTCTACTGTGATAGTATTTTATTTATTGACTTTATGTTTCTGATTCCTCCATTCAATGATTTAATCATTTAAAAGACACTTAATTTATAATTTTTCTCTTGTAACTCTAATATTGAATTTCTTCCTTCACTAAAGACAAATGTTTTGAGGTATCTATACCTTTATCCATTGAAGATTTACTTTCTCATGCTCATATATTTAATAATTTGGATTATGATCTTGGAGGGTTCATGTCACTTCCCTGTGCTAGTGTAACTGCCCCAAATTTTAAACATTTAGCTTCTTTTTAATAATTAAGACCAAACACAAAACAAACAAGTTCAAAATCTAAATATCAGAACATCAAAGTTTAATAAATTTGTGGTTTCTATAATATCATCTATGAAGACAAGAATTATTTTGACCAAAGTCTCATCTCTTCAAACAATAAAGAAAGAATTGGCTGCTCGTTTCAGAGGATGTAGCCACTGAAAATCTTAAGCATAGCTTTGAAACATTGTCTGACATAGTTCTGGAGAATTGGCCCCCTGGGTCGGAGATCACTCCAAATGTGGCTGGAGAAGAGATGCTTTCTCAAAGTAGGGTTGATCATGGTGACATAAAATGAAATAAATCCTGTGGAAGTAAAGCCACTAGGGTCTTCATTTACTGAAGCGTAAAAAGAAACAGCTGCTAAAATCTGCTGCTAATGGTTGGACCTTAGAATGTGCAAACTATGAATCTAGGAAAATTGGAAGTCATCAGAATTGAAATGGAATGCATAAATATCAATCTTGGACATTAGTGAGCTGAAAGGGACTTATCGTGGCCATTTTGAATAGAAAGTTGTATGATTTACTATGCCAGCAATAACACAATCAAGAGTAATGTCATGGTATTCATTGTCAAAAAGGACATTGCAAAATTAGTGAAGAAGCACAACAGTGTCTGTGATAAGATTATAATCATGAGGGCTGAGCCCCGGTGGCGTAAGTGGTTGAGTGCGGGACTGCGGCCCAAGGGCTGGGCGGTTCAAATCTAGAGGCGGCTCTCAGGAGCAGCACTGGATAGCGCTCACGACCACCTGAGGCAGTGGTGCTCCCCCCCCCCCCAAAAAAAAAAAAACAAAAAACAAAAGATTATAATCATGCCTTTAAGAAAATCCAATCATACAACTATTAATCAAATTAAGTATTCTGAAGAAACCACAAAAGATATGCTAAAGAAACTGCCAGAGGAGAAGGAAAGAGGGATCAGACCTCAAACAATGCACCGAGACTTAAATGCATGAAGTAGCAAACCAATAGGTCTGTGGGGCCAGTCTCAATTCCATCGAGGTGGGACACCCACCCACCAACCAACCCTATCCCCTGGCAGAAGAAGGCACTAGAGAGGACAACACTGAAGCTACAGCTCAGGGAGAGGGGCACATGTCTGATAAGAGCACACAGGAACAAACTAAGAGGGAAGGAGAGAGAATGTAACACATTTTGGTTCACCAAGTCCTGAGGGCAAAATTCCTGCTTGGAGCAGCCAGTGCGGAGAGGGCCACAGGGCTAGCCCCACCATGAGACACAACATTCCTCACTGATCCATAGCACTACAGAGGTCAACACTAGAGTCACAGTGCAGGAATTGTGCCCAACCTGACCCCACCACACCAGGGTGAAACAATAAGAGCATGCAAAACGGCGACAAGGGAGTAAAGCAATGAAGTCCCAGAGATAGCCCAAAGGGAGTGGCATCTCATCAGACTCCATCATAAACCGCTCAAAAGATCAACAAACAAACCTGGAACTATTTATAGACTGTTTTTTATTGTTGGTTTTCATTGTTATTGTTGTTTTATTTTTGTTTTTGTGCTTATTATTATTTTTGCATGTCTCTCTAAATAAGATAGGTGAGATAAACAATCCAAAGGGGAAAACAAGGAGACCAACAGCTGGGGGTGGGGGGGACACAGGAGAAGGGGAGGAAAAGGAAAGGAAGGGGGTAGCCACCAAACCTAGGGACAAGGGAACAATAAGTGATCTAAAATCAATGGCAAAGAGGGTGTAGGATGCCTGGTGGGATTTGATCAAGTGCAATGCAGCCAAATGAAGGTCAAACAGATAGTGAATAAGAAGAAAGAAAACGGAAATAGAGGAAAGAACTAAGAGGCAAAGGACATTTATAGAGGTCTAAGTACAGGCATGTACATAGGTAAGTATATTTATATATAATGATAGGGAAATAGAGCTATGTACATATATTTACATGTTAAGTATTAAGATAGCAGGCACACATTGGGTCTCTACTCAAGTACTCCCTCAATTCAACAACATTTTGTTCTTATAACCTGGCATTCTGTGATGCTCACCTTCCCTGACAAGATTGCTGAAGACAAAATAGGTCATAAGCAAATGCGATGAAAAAAGTTGATGGTGTCCGTTATTAAAAAAAATATCGCATCTGGAGTCTGAAAGGTTTGAAGATAAACAAGTGGCCATCTAGCTGAGAAGCAACAAAGCCCACATGAAAGAAGTACACCAGCCTGTGTAATCATGAGGGATCAGGTATCAGGCATCAAAGAACAAGAATAAAAAGTCAAATCAATGTGAGTGAGGGGGAGCATGGAGTGAAGGCCCAAAGCCCATCTGTCGACAATTGGAGATATCCTCATAGAAGGGTCACAAGGAAGAAATGAGCCAGTCAGGCTGCAGTACAGCACCAATGAAACATACAACTGTCCTCTAGTTCTTTGATGCTTCCTCCTCCCAACTATCACGACCCCAGTTCTACCTTACAAATCCAGTTAGACCAGAGCATGTACACTGGCACAGATAAGAGCTCTTAACACAGGGAATCAAGGACAGATAAACCCCTCAGGATCAATAATGAGTAGCAGTACAAGGAGGGAAAAGGGAAAGTGGGGGGAGTAAGGGGAAACTGATCACAATGATTGACATATAATTCCCGGCCCCTCCATGGGGACAAACGATAGAAAAGTAGGTGAAGAAAAAAAGCAGCCAGTGTAATACATGAAAAAAATAATTTATAAACTATCAAGAGTTCATGAGGGAGGTAGGGTGGGGGAAGGAGAGGCGGAAATGATACCAAGAGCTCAAGTAGAAAGAAAATGCTTTGAAAATGATAATGACAACAAAGGTACAAATGTATTTGGCACAATGGATATATACATATATATATATATATATATATATATATAGAGAGAGAGAGAGAGAGAGATTGTTATAAGAACTGTAAGACCCCCCCCCCCCAAATAAAAATGACTTATAAAAAAGAAGAAACTGCAGAATTCTATCAAGGGATTCAGTCAGAAATTGATCAACCATACAATCAAGAAGAAGCATTGACAATTACTGGCATTGGAATGCAAAAGTTGGAAACAAAGAGGAAGGAACATTAGTTGGAAAATATGGTCTTGGTGATACAAAAACAAAGCTGGCAATTGCAAGACAGAATTCTGCAAATTCAAATACTTGTTCATAGTAAATACTTTTTCAGCAAGACACAAAAGCAACAATATACATGGAATTCCCCAAATGGAATAAATAGAAATCAGACTGAGTGTGTCAATGGAAAGAAATGCTGGAGAAACTCAACTAAAAGCAACTAAAAGCAGGTTAGGGGCTGACCACAGAACAGAACATTCATTCATATGTCAAACCAAAACTGAGCTCCTATGTAAGTTCAGGATAAATCTGGAAGAAAATTAAAAGAAGTCCATGAAAGCCAAAATATGGCCTAGTCTATCCCTCCCAAATTTTAAGAATACCCCAAGAAAAAAAATTGATGCATTGATTAATGACAGAAGTCTTGATAAGTGGGAGGACATCAAGACCATCAGTCACTAAGAAAGAAGTACGCCCCCTGGTGAACCTCCCTCCAACCACGACCAACTTGCTAACATGCAGAATGCATAAGAACGTGAATTGCTGCAAATACAGTTAGCTTAGTTGTTTTACTTGAATATTCTTGTTAGTTTTAAGGTGTTTGTTTACATCTTTTCAGTGTTTTTCTATATATGAAATTCAGAGAGGTAAATCTAGAGACAGTAACTGGATGAGTGGTTCCTTGGGATATGGCAGAGGAGGTTTGGGAAAATGGGCAGCTAATAACAAGGAGTACAAGAGTGAAGAAAACATGTTTTAAAACTGATTTGTGGTGATGATTTTACAAATTCTCCTTGATGTGACCGAGCCACTTAATTGTAATGATATGCAAATTATAAGCCAATAAAACTGTCAAAAATAAAGAAAAATATTTTAAATAAAAGCAAAAGGTCATTAAAAAGACGGGAAATGTACATTGTACTTGGCACAATGTACTGTGAGAAGAGTTGAATGAACCCCCAATAAAACGATTAAAGAAAAAAGGCAAGAAAGAAAAAACTTAAAGTGGATTACCAAGACATTTTAAAATTTGCTCTTAATCATACAGTAACTAAACAAATCGAAGAAATGATGAAGTCAAAGATCTAAATAGAATTTCATAGATTAGTTTGTGAAGACATGGCCAAAGATTTGGAATTAGAAAACCATAAGTGAGAAACACATTCGGGATATCTTAAAACTGAAAGAACTTGTTCATAGCAACCTTCTTAATAAGACAAAAGGACATCACATGGACTTCCCTAGAGGGAATACATACAAATCAAATTGACTACTTCTGTGGGCAGAGATGGAGATGGAGAAGCTCAATATTACCAGGTCAGGGGTTGACTATGGAACAGACCATCAATTTTAAATTCAGGTTAAAGCTAAAAGTAATGGATACAAGTAGTCCATGAGAACCAAAATACAACCTTGAGTCTATCCCACCTTAATTTGGAGGACAAGCCAAGAACAGATTTGACACACTGAACACTGATGATAGAAGGCCTTTGGGAGGACATTCAGAACATCATGAAGTAAGAAGGTGATATAAAGTCAAGAAACAAAGAAAAGATGAGCATGGATGTCAACAAAGGCTCAGAAACTTGCTCTCAAATGTAAAATGGCTGAAACAATTTGAAGAAAAGATGAAGTCAGAGTTGAACAGAAAATTTCAAAGTGCAGCTCTAGACAACAAAGTCAAATATTATAACGAAATGCTATAAAAACTAGAGTTAAAAAACAAAAGGGAAGAACACACTCAGCATATCCTAAGCTGAAAGAACTCAAGAAAAACTTCAAGCTATGTGCAAAATACTGAGTGATGCAGGAAGCATCAAAAGAAGACAGAACGAATGCACAAGAATCCATTTCAGGAGGCAGCATATGAGCAATGGTGCTAAAAGAAAAAGTTCAAGCTGCACTGAAAGTATTAGCAAACAAGGCTTCAGGAATTGATGAAATACCAATTGAAATATTTCAAGAAGCTAATGACGTACTGGAAGAACCCATTCATCGATGCTAGATAATTGAAAGGCAGCTACTTGGTCGATTGACTGCAAAAGATCCCAATTTTTGTTCAATTATTTTAAAAGGTGGCCCAACAGAGTACTCAAATTATGTAACAGTATCATTAATATCTCATACAAGCAAAACTTTGCTTAAGAATTTCTAACAAAGGTTGCAACAATACATTGATAGGTAGCTGCCAGAGGTTCAGACCACATTCAGATGACCTGGAATAAGGGACATCATTGCTGATGTCAAGCTAGATCTAGAATATGAGAAAATGTTTACTTGTGTTTTATTGACTATGCCAGGGCATTGAACCATGTGAGATTGTAAAGAACTATGGATAACTTTAAGAATAGGAATTCTAGGTCTGAGCCCTGGTGGCGTAGTGGTTGTGCGCAGGGCTGCGGCCCACTGGGACGGAGGTTCAATTCCAGCAGTGGGGCTGGACCTCCTACTCCCACCACCGGGGAGCAGTGATGTCCAAAAAAAAAAAAGAATAGGAATTCTAGAACACTTCATTGTGCTCTGTGGAACTTGTACATGGATCAAGAGGCCGTTGTGTAAATAGAACAGGGGAAATTTGCTTGGTTTTAAAATCAGGAAAGGAGTGCATGAAGGTTTTATCCTCTGATTATATTTAAATTATCCTGTGTGCTCAACAAATCATCGGACATCAGAGAACCTAGATTATAAAAAAGACTGGCATCAGGATCAGAGAAAGGCTTCTACAACTTAATGTGCAGATGACACAACCTTGTTTGCTCAAAGTGGAGAGCAATTGAACTACTTACTGATGAAGATCAAGGATTACAGCCTTCAGTATGGATTATGAGTCCGTTACGATCAAAATCCTCACAGCTGGACTGATGGGAAACAGCATGGTAAGTGGGGAAAAAATTGAAGTTGTCTAAGATTTTGTCTTTCTTGAATCCAATCAATGCTCATGGAAGCAGCAGTCAAGCGATTAGAGGACATAATTAAGAAAACATTCCAGTCCAGTAAAGATCAAGTCCATAAGCCCAATATAAGTTCTTATGTCCAATACCAGTCTGCAAATTCTTCTTCAGACTCGCACAACACAAGCAATGACACCTAGTGCAGGAAGCTCGCAGGCCAGCTGGGTAGAAAGTCATGTGGATCCAGTGGTGGTAGAGGCATCTTAGTACTGGCATGGGTCTTCACGTAGCAACTCAAGCTCCAAGGCTCTAGCTGCCATCACTATAGCTCCATGTCTTGTCAATGGGAATATCTCACAGGAAGAGAGTGTATATGGCCACCAATGAGCTATTTATCGCCTTCGTGCTTCCAAATGAGGTCATCAAACTGCGACCAAGCCGATTGACAGGATAGACTCCACCCATTCACACCAGATTATGTAACTACCACACAGATATTAAAAATCAACAAATCTTACACCTACTAGGTATTTGGGCAATGTATATTAATTCTTCTGTCCTCAGCTTCCACTTTTGTGACAATAAAAAAAAAAGATGGACTCATTGAAATCTGATGGAAGTAGTTTCTGTTCCATTCTTTAAATAATTCAGTTGAAAATGACCTATATTTCACTATGGTCTAATCACTCTTACTATAATCAAGAATTTTGGTGGTTCAATGAACCACTGAATGGCTTCATTGAAAAGGTTGGGGTGGGTTTTTCAAACCCAACCACAGCTTCAAAGAAAGTCCTGATGAGCTGCTTCCATAAAAATTAGAGCCTAGCTAATGAAACATACCATATACCTCTGGTTCCTTGAGGCTTCCTCACCTTACCCCCACAATCATGACCCCAGTCCTGTCTGTCACTTCAGGCTAGACAGTAGACAGGAGCATGTACACAAGCACAAAAAGAGATCAGAGCTAAGGACACTCAGAATTCAAGAACAGGAATGGAGTAGTGACACCAAGAAGGTAGGTCGAAGGTGGAGAGACAAGGGAACGATCACAATGACCACATAACTAGTCCCCGCCTCCACAAACCCCCACCCCCCCAACACTGGGAGGGACAAACAACAGAAACCATGGGGAGAGAAAGTGGTCAATGTAAGATATGAAATTTATCAAAGGGTGATGAAAGCAGGGTGGGAAGGAAAAATGAGGAGCTGATACTTACCGCTCAATGGAAAGTAAATGTTTAGAAAATAAGGATGGTGACATAGATACAAACTTGCTTGATACAATTGATGCATGGATTGTTAAAAGAGCTGTAAGAGGGCCCCAATAAAATGTTCTTTAAAAAATATTTATCAAAAAAATACATATCAAGATAACAATAACCTAAGCTCAATTCAGTTACAATTTACCAGAATTTAGAAAATGCTTCAAGAACTTTGAGAAACTTCCTCCCCTCCATACTATACCCCTTAAATGACCCTATCACCTATCCTAACCAAAGCAACAAAGCGCCCAGTAGCATCAAGTCAATGCCAACTCAAAGTCACCTACCCTAGGCTCAATCACTTATTCCTTTCCTAAACAGGATTTTAAAATGCCACTTTGTTCTGGTTTCTTTAATTTAGCCCATAAACAGTAGTTAATCCACCCTTTTAAGCAAATAAAAACAAAGAAAAAACTTACTTTAACCTTACTGCTTCCTCTAGACAAGGATCCCCGGTGGCCTAGTGGGGTTACATGTTTAGCGGCTAACCGCAAAGCCAGCAGTCTGAAACCATCAGCTGCTGCACCGAAGAAAGAGTAGGCTTTCTACTCCCATAAAGGGTTACAGCCTTGGAAACTCACGGTTGTGTCACAGACCATTTCGCCCTCACAGCCTAAAATTGAGGGTCTTTACAGTAATAAAAGTCTGTTCTAGAAGAATGCATTTATAAAATGCACCAAGATTTACACCCCTAGGTAATGAATGAGCTCCGTTCCTGTGTCAAGTTTATATGTAAAGGTCAGTCAGAGCAGCCAGAAAATATTTGAAGGCTTTTCAATGGTTTAAAAGATGCATTTGAAGCAAGTCTAAGTGACTGTGATTAAAAATTTGTTGCAAGTATAGGGGATTCAACTGTTCAACAGCAAAGACAAATTTATACATCATTATAGGGCAATAATATGTAAAATGAAATCATTGTGAGGATTATTTTAAGGTAATTCTTACAAACTCATAGTAAGGGCTCAACACTATCAATATTTCCACTGTTTCATTCCACACATCTTGTTCAGAATTTGAATAATTACTGAAGGAACTGAAGCAAGACTGTTCCACATACATTTTCAGTTTCATAATGGACACTTCAACTTGAACATTTGGATCCCCAAACTCATTACTTTTACTTCCAAACCACTTCTATTAGAGTAGAAAGACCAACTTAGTATGTCTTGCCCAGGACTTTTGTGGTTTAAGTATTTTAAAGTATCTGGTCCATAAAATGATGTAAGTCATGGACAAAGTGAAACACTAAATCAGTGGTTCTCAATCTTCCTAATGCCGCAACCCTTCACTATACTTCCTCATGTTGTGGTGACCCCCAAGCATAAAATTATTTTCATTGCTACATCTTAACTATAATTTTGCTACTGTTATCAATTGGGAGACACCCTCCCTCCCCTGTGAAAGGGTCATTCAACTCCTGAAGGGGTTGCAACCCATAGCTTGAGAACTGCTGCTTTAAATTGTAATTATGTGGGTTGAGCCCCGGTGGCGTAAGTGGTTGAGTACGGGACTGCGGCCCGTGGGCTTGGCGGTTCAAATCCAGCAGCGGCTCTCAGAAGCAGCGCTGGGTAGCTCCCACGACCACCAGAAGGCAGTGATGTCTCCCAAACAAACAAACAAACAAACAAAATTGTAATTACGTTGCCAACAACAAAAATTTTACCTGAGTCCATTTAAGAAAAAATAGCGGGGCGGCTTATGGAAGAATATACAATAATTTATACATAACCAAAGGAAATAAATGTTAAGCAGACAGGATTATAAAAGACAAAGATGAAAGCCCAGCAAAGACCTGAATGGCATTTTCATAATTTTCTACAATGTTGAATCAATCAGGTCCTGGTGTCAGCTCACTGAAGAGGAGCCCTGGCTGTATAGTAGCTATGTGTTGGGCTTCAATCTTCAAAGTCAGAAGTCCAAAACCACTAGCTGCTCCATGAGACAGCTATAGTCTCAAAAACTCACAGGGACAGTTCCACCTTGTCCTTTAGTCACTGTGAGTCAGCATTCGCTCTTTTACAGTGCTTCGGCCAGTTCACTGGAGTTCCTGGGTGGTGACACACACAGTTAAGACACTCAGTTGCATATCAAAAGGTTATAGGTTCAACCTTTTCTTTTTGGGGGGGAGAGGGGGAATCACTGCCCTCTGGTGGTGGGAGTAGGAGGCCCAGCCCCACTGCTGGAGTTGAACCTCCGTCCCAGTGGGCCGCAGTCCCGCGCACAACCACTACGCCACCGGGGCTCAGCCCTAGGTTCAACCTTTTTAACCCACTGGTGCTGTGGCAGTTACAAAATCTTTTGTCAACTTGAGCTAAAGTGTGGACTCTACCCTGTCAATCAGGTCACAGCCTATGGGGCCTCGGTGTGGGCATGGCCTTCTCCTGAGGATTCTGGAAACTCCTGCCTTCCTTCCTAAAGTGGGACACACATTCTCTCCATGAGACATTCCTGCTGATGAGCCACATAGGGCTAAACTGATGGAGCCAGACTCCTGGAGCTGGAGGAGCCACATGGAGACCCATGTCTGGGCTGACATGCTTTACTAAGACTGGATCCATCAACTGGCCTTGTGATCTTCCTGCATTCTGCGTTATTGCGTGTGTTGTGTATGAGTCTGAAGGGGAATTTACAGATTGCTAACAGACATTGGGCTGATATCAGACGTACGGACTTAGCCTGGCCTGGGCGGGAATGCTGTCTTAGTAAATGATTACTTTCTATATAAACCTCCTCCTCATAACCACGAGTGTGTCTAGATCTGTTCCTCTAGTCAACCTGACCTAACACACTTATGGAGAATAATTCCACTCGGACATACCATGGCCACCATAAATCAGAAGTGAGAACAGTAACAACTGGTCAATTCACAAAAGATTTAAAATTCCACAGACAGTATTTGATTGGACTGATTTGCATAAGGCAGGTAAAAACAAACAAAAAACTATTATCAATGAACTCACAGAGACTATTGAACAGAGAAGAGATGTTCCCTATGGTTTGTTTCCAAGGCTATCGATCTTTATAGAAGCAGAAAGCCTTATCTTTCCCCATCGGAGAAGCTGTTGAGTATGAACTGCTGACCTTGTGCTAACAATCCAAAGCATAACCCTTTACACCACCAGCACTCATTTACAGTAAGAAGAGCTCAAACCAAATTCACTGCCATTTTATCCATTCCAAGTCATAGCAGCCCTATAAGACAGAAGTTCTCAACCTGTGAGTCATGATCCCTTTGGGGTCGAACAGCCCTTTCACGGGGTTTGCGCAATTCTTAACAGTAGCAAAATTACAACGAAAATAATTCTATGGTGGGGGGGGGGGGGGTGTCACCACACAGCATTATGAAGGTTGAGAACCACTGCTATTAGAACACAACTGCGTCTTTGGTTTTCCAAAGCTGTGATTTCAAACTGCTCATCCTGCAGTGAGCAGTCCCACTTGAATAAGGCACCCTAACTAGCCAACGGAGCAGCTTCATTAAAAATCTCAGTGAGAAAAAGCCAAACCTGTCAGGGTACAGTCTAACACTGATGAAAAATACAACTTTCCTCTAGTTCTTTAATGCTTCTTCCCCCACTATCATCATGACCTCAATTCTACCTTACAAATCTGACCAGAGGATGTACACTGCTAAGATAAGAACCTGAAACACAGATAAACTCCTCCTCGGGACAATAATGAAAATAGAGATACCAGGAGGATTAGGGGAAAGTGGGGAGAGAAAGGAGGAATCTATCACAAGGATCAACATATAACCGCCTCCCAAGTAGATGAACAGAAAAGTGGGTAAAGGGAGACAATGGACAAAGTAAGATATGAAAATAATAGTTTGTCATTTCTCAAGGGTTCATGAGGAAGGAAGGGAAAATTGACGAACGGCTATCAAGGGCTCAAGCAGAAAGGAAATGCTTTGAAAATGATGATGGCAATATATGACAAATGTGCTTGACACAATGGATGAATGTATGGATTGTAATGTGAGCTATAAGAACCCCCAATAAAAGTTTTTTAATAATAATAATTAATCTCAAAGAGAGCTTTCTAATGGTTGAAAATTTCCAAAAGTCAAATAAGAATTGTTCATTTTAAAAATAGGGGAATGAATGTAAATTCGTATCTAGTCATTGTTATTTGTATTTTTCATTTTAACAAGCATATTTCTAGGCATCCTTCAAGTATGATCTTCTGTGTAATTCAACTCAATTTCCCAAGGTAAGATTAATCATTCCCTTTCTTCACTGCACAGTAATCTGTAGGTTATTTACCAGTATCATAGAACTTAAGAGTTCCTGGGTGGTGTAAATGGTTAAGCACTTGACTACTAACCAGAAGGTGGAAGTATGAACTCAACCAGAGAAATCTTCGAATAAAAAAAGGGTTGCTTTTGAATAATCAATCACTGAAAGCATAGAGATTATAGCCCCCAAAACATCATGAAGCAGTTCTAATGTGCAGAATGGGGGGTGGGGGTGGGGTTGGTATGACTTGGGATTTACTTAACAACAGGTTTGGGTTTTATGTTACCAAAACAAAAAATAAATTTAGGAGTGATAGCAATAACAATGGAAAGAGAATAATAGTGACTTTTACACTACTTTTTTTTTTCAGAATCCTTTCTTAGAAACTAAGAAGTGAGGTTACTTTTACTACTTTAAATGAGATCCAGTTTCTCTGACATTTTGCCCATATAACTATAATCCATTTGATCAACTAGAGCAACTTTCAAATTCATGATCTCAACCTACTTCTTACTATCTGAACCATCAGGTAAATCCTAGCTTCACTACTATATATATATTCTAAAGTACACAGCATTACTGTGACAATCTGTCAACTTGCAGGAGGGTGGCGTCTAGTCTGTCATTCAGGCCGCAGCTTGAATACCTCATTTGGAGATAAATAGCTCACTAGAGGCCAGATATACTCGCTCTGCTTCGTATTCCTGGTAACAAGACACATACTAGAGTTGGAGGAGTCACATGGAGA
This sequence comes from Nesogale talazaci, assembly GCA_004026705.1. NCBI lineage: Eukaryota > Metazoa > Chordata > Mammalia > Afrosoricida > Tenrecidae > Nesogale > Nesogale talazaci. Next base: position 72,271 of record PVJH01005623.1, read on the forward strand.
CCCATTCCAGTACTTACACCACCACTGGATCCACAAGACTTTCCACCCACTGGCCTGTGATATTTCTGCATTGTGTCAGGTTTCATGAGCCTGAAGAGGTATTTACAGATTGGTGTTGGACATATGAGCTAATATTGGACCTATGAACTTGATCTGGACTAGGCTAGGGTATTTTCTCAATATTCAACTGTTCTTGTATCTAAAGCTCTTTTTGTTTTTGTTTTTGGGGCATCACTGCCCTCTGGTGGTGGGAGTAGGAGGCCCAGCCTTGCTGCTGCATTTGAACCTCCAACCCAGTGGGCCGCAGTCCCGCGCACAACCACTGCGCCACCGGGGCTCCGCCCCTAAAGCTCTTTCTTATACACATGAGTGCCTTGGATTTATGCTTCTCTAGTCTACCTGAACTAGCACAATGACCAATTAAAGTAGTTTTTATTAAAAAGAAATGTTTAGCCTAAAGCTAATCAAGTTTTTAAACATCTTATTTCTAGTGTATAAAAAAAATCCATAATCTGGGGTGGGGGTGAAGAGCAAAGGAAGAAACAAATTGCATGCCACTTAAAGGAAATAATCAGATAAACCCAGTAATTAGGGTATTCTACTAGTTAGGAAATTTTAAGGGAAAACCAGGACATTTAATGTGGAATGGTATCAGATGTTATTATGATATTAACTGTTTTAGGGTGATGTGTATGTAAAAGAAGCAATCTTACTTTTTGAAAGACATAGCTTAAAAAAATCCAGGAGTAAAATAATGTATATCTGTTATGTATAAGTCAACAAGAAGATGAAGTGATTTCAGCCAGGCTAATTAGTACTAAATCCAACTACTCAAACTAAAAAGCCATTGACAGAGTCAACGTCAACTCTTAATAGCCATCCTCTGGGCTTCTGAGGCTGCAACCTTGATGAAAGCAAATGATCTCATCCTTCTACTTTTCTGCACATTTTGTTAGAAAAAAATGAAAATTATTCCACTATGCAAGGGCCTTAATTTCCTAATACTTTACCTGTCATAAAGGAGCACTGTTGGTGCTGTTGGGTAAGCGCTGGAGGCTAGCCATAAGACTTGATATTCACACCCACAGGAAGCTCCCAAGGTAAAAAGATAAGGTTGTCTGCTTCCATAGAGATTTACAATCTAGGAATCGCTAAACTGGGTCACTATGATTTAGAATCAACATGGTGGCAGTGAGTTTGGTTTGGGTCATAATAAAAAATGAGAACTGGATCTGAGAAGAAATGAGAAATGGCTTGAAGAGATTAAAAATTTCTGTTCAAAAATATTTTTTAAGAGAATTGTTATGTTAGTGGTGTATGGTATGAATGGATTCATTCAGGAAATATTTTGAAAATGTTCACTTTGTCCCAACCACTGTACTTAGTGGAAGTAGACAGTCAAGCCCTCACAGGGCTCACGAACTTGTAAAAGAAACAAACACAATGCTAAAATATACCATGATAGCATACTCAGAGCTCTTCTAACAGCAAGGAAGTTTACCAAGTTCAATCCTCCAGGTCAGGGGAGTCCGAAAGATTTTTCAGGAGCGTTAACCTCAGAATTGATAACTTAAAAGGGTACAAATTAGTCAGACAACAAGAGGGCAGGGAAGGACAACCGTGAGGACAGAAACAGCATAAGGCAGGGGAGGATTCTAAGATTATAAAAAAAAAAAAAATGTAAGAATTCCAATTTTGCTAGAGCTGAAGAGCATGAACTGGGGAGGAGACAGCTGAAATTGGAGAAACAGTCAAAAAGCTCACAGAAAATTGTATGAATTAAAGCAGTGGTTCTCAACTTTCCTAATGCCGTGACCCTTTAATACAATTCCTCATGTTGTGGTGAAACCCTCTCCCCCACCATAAAATTTTTTTTGTTGCTATTTCATAACTGTAATTTTGCTACTACTGTTATGAATTGGACGAACCCTGCGAAAGGTTCAATTGACCGCCAAAGGGTCACAATCCACATGTTGAGACTATTGAATTAGAGGAAGAACATTCTTGGAGGAAGTTTTCAAATGGTCAAATTATAGGAAACAAGGGTATAAGACAGGCTGGATGCAATGGAATTGAGACATAGGGTCAGATTCCAGAGACAGCACAGAGGTTCAAGCTACATGACCAGTAGCTCACCAAATGTGGAAGAGGAAGGAGTCCAATAAGCCTCTCGAGTTTCAGGCTCAGGTCACAGGAGGGGTGGTGATGGCATAAGCAGAAATAAGAAAACAAAAGCAGAACATGGTTCTGAAGAAGCTCATGGTATACTCATGTGAATAATTTCAAGATAGGTGTAAAACAGATCAATGTCCCCAATACTCTTAGTTATGGAAAACAGAGCAGAGCCATAGGGAAAGGCAAGACCATTCTTAGAGGGTAGGGACAAGAGCTGGCAAAGCAGACTTAAGAATGAGCATTAAATGAACTAGAATGACTAAAAGGAAGTATACAAGAGGTACTTCCCGCCCCACCTCCCCGAAAAGCTCTCCCGCCACTAGGTAGAGCTTTCATACTATGCATTTTCCCACTAAGCGAGCCTCTAGCAACACACTCTAAGTTAGTGCACCCCAGTACCATCACCGGGGACTGTTCTCATTCACTGATCATAGTGAATTTTTTCATAAAAGTAGTTTCATTCAACAGCAAAGCCCACATGGAAGAAGCACACCAGCCTGTGTGATCAAGAGGGGTCCAAGGGAGCAGGTATCGAGCATCAAAGAACAAGAATCGCATCATTACAAATGGGGGGGAGAGCAGGGTGGGGACCTAAAGCCCACAGGTGGGTAATTGCTCACCCCTTTACAGGGGAGTCATGGGGAGGAGACAGACCAGTCAAGGGGCAGCCGGGCAGGGATGATGCATGCACGCTTCCTTTAGTTCCTGAAGCCTTCCTCCCCCCCAACCATCATGGTCCCAACTCTACCTTACAAATCCAGATGGACTGGAGAAGTCACACTAGCATATAGAGGAGGTGGAGATATGGAGAAACCAGGATGGATGAGCCCCTTTGGGCCAATGGTCAAATTGGAGATACTGGGAGGGTGGAGAGAAGGTGGGGTAGAGAGATGGAACCAACAGCAAGGATATACACACAAGCTCCTATTTGAAGGATGGGCATCAAAGGAGTGGGTTGGGGGAGAGGTCGGGCAGTGTGGGTATGTCAGAACAATAACAATGTATAAAGTAATGAGGGGTGGTGGGCAGGAGAGAGCAGGAGAAGAAGGGAAGGGATGGAAAAGCCAATATTAGGGGCTCGAGGGAAAAGGCAGATGATTGGAGAACGATAATAGCAGCGAACATGTGAAGGTGCCTGGCACAGTATGTTTATTTATGCATTGTGAAAAGCGATGTACGAGCCCCTCAATGAAATGATTTAATTAAAAAAAAAAAGTAGTTTCATTCAAACCTTGTTGTTTGTGATGGCTAATTTAAGAGAACAGCTTGATGCTGTGAAAGTTTGTTTCCTGCTCAGGAAAAATGCCATGTAAAGTGTTGTGATATTGAACACAGCTTACAAGGACAGTGCTATGGGAAAAACTCAAGTAAATGAGTGGTTTTCTCATTTCAAAAACGGTGAATTGTCGATTGATGACACACCACATTCTGGACATCCATCAACTTCCTAAATGGAAGAAAATGTCATATTGTAGTACATTTGGAGTTCATTCCACTAGATCCAACTGCTAACCAAACTTTCTATTTAGAGGTTCTGAAAATGTTAACAGTGTGCAAAATAAAAGGCCTGACTTGAAGGAAGGGGAAAAACCAAGGGCTCAAGTAGAAAATGTTTTGGAAAAGATGATGGCAACCTATGTACAAATATGCTTAATATCATTGAGATATGGAATGTTGTAAGAGCCAACAATAATTTTTTTTTTAAAGGCCTGATATGTGGCAGATGGGGGACTGGTTTTGCTACCATGACAATGCGCCTGTTCATGCAGCCATCTCAGTGAACCAGTTTGGGTCAAAAAACAGCAAAGTCTCTGGTGCCCCACACATCTTATTCACCTAACTTCACTCTGTGGGACTTCTTTTTGTTTCAGCAAATGAAGATGGACATGAAAGGACAGTAATTTGACATTGTAAGAAGAAATGGGGAAAAAAATGAGGGGGTGCTCTCAGCCATCCAAACAGATGAGTTTGAAAAATGTTTCCAAGAATAGAATCACAGATTTGGCAAATGTACTAAGTATAATGGAAAGTACTTTGAAGGGGATAAGGATGCTTTGTAAAAAAAAAATTTAAGGGCTGAGCCCTGGTGGCGTAGTGGTTGTGCATGGGACTGCGGCCCACTGGGATGGAGGTTCAATTCCAGCAGTAGCAAAGGCTGGGCCTCCTACTCCCATCACCAGAGGGCAGTGATGCCCAAAAAAACAAAAAAATAAACCAAAAAAAATTTAAATACATAGGTTCGGGGCGGGGGTGAGGGAGTGGGGAGGGGGAATTCCGGCTTTGGGTGGTTATCCCCTCATATGCCCTATTGGGGGTAGGAAAAGATTATAATTTTATCTCCCTATTGACTCATTTTAAGGTTGTTTTAGTTCTTAGTATTTTCTGTTTTCTTTTCAGTTGAGGTTTTTCTATGATTATCTAGTCAATTTTGAAAGTTTTTTGTTTGCTTGCTTTCTTCCTGTTTGTGTTCTCATTTTCTAGCGTGAAATCCAGGATCTACTGAGACAAGGAGACAGTGGTAGTTGCCTAGAGGCATGGCAGGGGAGGATGGGGGAATGGAAGTTAACAACTATGAGTAGAAAACGAAAATGTTCTGAGATTGACTGTGGTGATGGTTGCACAAATCTTCCTAAAGTGATTGAACAATTAGACTGTATGACGTGTGAAGTGCATGCTAAATAAAACTATTTTAAAAAAGAAAATTAGTGTCATCTGCAGTATAACAAAGAAATTCCTGAAATTTTTCATATTTTGCAAAATTTTTACAAACCTTGCTTATTTTTCATATTACGTAAAACATATCCCTTATAAAGGTATTTGTGGTAATGAGTACAAAGCATATGATTACATTGAGCAAAAAGGTAGACTATGCAGTTCCTAGAGAATGTGCATAGTCCTGGACTTAAGGTGCTCAGCTAAGTTATCACACTGAGTTCTTCTGCCACTCCATGGGATGCTACAAATTCATGTGTTTTGTTTTGTTTTTTTTAAATAAAGAATCACACTGAGCCCCGGTGGCGTAGTGGTTGTGCCCGGGACTGCAGCCCCCTGGGATGGAGGTTCAATTCCAGCTCCAGAGGAGCAAAGGCTGGGCCTCCTACTCCCACTACCAGAGGGCAGTGATGCCCAAAAAACCAAAACAAAACAAAACAAAAAAAAAGAATCACTAGAAATTTTGCATTAACTCACACTGATCCTCTATTATTTACCATGAAAACATAAACTAGGTCATGTTATAGGAATATATTATAGCGTACAGACGATCAGAGAAGGGATAAGCCTAAATATCAATGGAGTCAATGCTGTAAGGAATTCCTACCTTTAAATAATATTGCACCTTTTATTCCCAAAGTGTTGAGTCTCTCTTCTCATAGAATAGTTACTAAATTTTATGAATTTGGGGACTAAATTACTACCCACAGCACAAAGTCCCTAGTGGGTTTCTTGATGGAGACAGCAATATATATAATATCTGTATGTGAAATACATACTATATATAGACACACACATATGTAACTTGTTGCATACCCCAGCAATTCATTCAAATAGGAGAAGAAAAATTCACTAAGGAAAGGAGGAAAATGATAGAGACTGATGATAACAAGTATACAATTAGTCAGAAAGGCCTTGTAAAGAGAACTACTGAAGAGTTGTTTATGTTTTATCTTTTTTTTTTTTTTTGGGGGGGGGGGATATCACTGCTCTCCGGTGGTGGGAGTAGGAGGCCCAGCCCCCCTGCTGGAATTGAACCTCCGTCCCAGTGGGCCGCAGTCCCGCGCACAACCACTACGCCACCGGGGCTCAGCCCCTGAAGGGCTGTTTATGAAATCTTGTATATACACACTCAAAAGCAAGTATAGAGACATAGGTATAAAAACTACTGGCTACTCCATCACCACAAGCATTTTCTCATGGCTGGCACAAACAGAGGTAAAGAGAGGCAGAAAAAAGAAAAACAAAGAACAAAGGATTAGACCATATGTGGAACTAAAGATGGCATGATAAAAGATTAAATGCAGTCACAGTCCAAAGTTCCTTCTTCAGTGGGCTTCTTGACACAGACCACATACTTTAACTGCACATATTTGATTTGTTGTACAGCCTACCAATTCACCTAAATGGGAGAAGACATTTTATCCTGAAAGCAATAAGAGATCAAAGAATCTTAATACATTAATACAAAAAGATTCAAATTTTGGAAAAATCAATCCACCATAATAAAGAGGGAGCACATTAGAAATAGGAAAAACAGGTAAACTAATCACTATACAATTTGAGAATGCTAAGGGTCTAAGTGACAGGGAATGGTAGTAAGGTTGGTCACGGACAAACAAAAGATGCTCAGATAGTAGCCTAATGTAGAGGACTGAAGATGAGGGAGAGAAGAACTGAGAGATAAAAATTTTAAGGTTAGACAATCAGGGAGTACCACTTCCCTACTGAGACACCACAGGGGGAGGAGTATGTATGGGAGTGCCAAGTAAATTTAAAGGCAAAACAATATATATTATGCCCAGCATTAGAAATAAAATCAACTAAAAGAACACTGAAGAAGTTTCAAGAAAAAGAGACAAACAATATGTCAAAATGGTGTTGGCAAAGAATATTAAATATACAGTTGACTACCAGAAGGAAGAGGGAGCCCTGGTCGAGTAGTGGGTTATATGTTGGCATGCAAGCTTCAAGGTCAGGAGTTCAAAACCACCAACTTTTCTGTAGAAGAAAAAATGAAAGTTTCTACTCCTGTAAAGAGTTACAGTGAGGAAAACCCACAGCAACATTTCTAACCTGTCCTCTAGGGTTACTGTGAGTCAAAATCAATTCCATAGCAGTGAGTGAGTGAGCGAGCCAGCCAGCCAGAAAAACACACAAATCCATCTTATAAGAAACAGAGTGCTCCTTAGAAGAGGGGTTCTCAATCTTCCTAATGCTGTAACATTTTAATATGTTGTGGTGACCTCCCAACCATAAAATTATTTGTGTTGCTACTTCATAACTATAATTTTGTTACTGTTATGAATCAGGCAACCCCTGTGAAAAGGTCGTTAGATGCCCAAAGTGGTCGTGATCCACAGTTGAGAACCGCTGCCTTAGAAGAATGGACGGTGATAGCAAACTCACAATCTTTGAATAAGTTATCAGGAAGGACCAGTCCCTGAAGAAGGACATGAAGATCAGCAGAAAAAGGAAGACCCTTAACAAGATAGACTGACAGCAGTTACAATATAATACTGGATTCAAACACAACAACTCAGAGAATGGCACAGGGCCAAGAAGTGTTTCATTCTGTTGCATAGGTTGCCATTAATAACATGTTGAAAATGTTTTCAACATCCAAATTAGCAGAACTTTCTACCACTTGTCCTTTAGTTTGTCTTACTGTGGTAGCTTGTGTGGTGTTGTGATACTGGAAGTCACGTCACTGATTATTTCAAATGTCAGCAGGATCATCCAATGTGAATCGGTTTCCGAGAAGCTTCCAGACTAAGAACAAAGATTTCAGCTCCTCTTTGAAGGAAGAGCTGAACACCTTAAACAAAGCCCAAAGTCAAGCTGAGCCCTGGGGGCGTAGTAGTTGTATGCAGGACTGCAGCCCACAGGGTTGATGGTTCAAATCCAGCAGCGGCTCTCCAGGAGCAAGGCTGGACTTCCTACTCCCACCAGGGCAGTGATGGGGGGGGGGGGGGACAAAAAACAAAGCTCCAAGGCATTTTTAAATACTGAAAGGCCTAACAAAGAAGGCAGAACATTGTCAAATACAGTCCCAGGGGCACTCGTGCTCAAACTGTCACTGCGGAGGAGCTGCTTTCTCAGAGCAGAGTAGACCGTGGGAATGTGGGCAGGGCAAAGCCCCTGAGAGTGGAGCTGCCTGGATCTTAACTTGCTGATGGGGCACCACTCAAGGTAAGGAAAAACAAGTGCTAAAATCTGCTAAATATTTAAACTTGGAATGTGTGAAGTATGAAGCTAAGAAAATGGGAAATATGCTGAGCCCTGGTGGCACAGTGGTTGTGTGAGGGACTGCAGCCCACGGGATTGACAGTTCAAATCCAGCAGCAGTTCTCCAGGAGCAAGGCTGGGCTTCCTACTCCCACCAGGGCAGTGATGTCACACACAAAAAATGAGAAAATTGGAACTAGTCAAAAATGAAATGGAATGTATAAAGATCTATATCTTAGGCACTAGTGAGCTCGAATGGACATGTACTGACCATTTTCAATCAGAAAATGATATGCTTTACTATGCATGAAATAACATAATCAAGAAGAATGGCATGGCATTCGTTGTCAAAAATGAACCCTATAAAATTCATCATGATGTACAACACTGTCTTTGATAGAATTATATTTATATGCCTTCAAGGAAATCCAATCAGCACAACTATTATTCAAGTTTATGTGCCAACAACGAAAGCTAGTGATGAGGAAACTGAAGCAAGCACTTTAGTCAGAAATTGACCAAACATGTAATCAAGATGCATTGATAAATATTAGCAACCAGAATACAGAAATTGAGGTGAGGAGGGGGTAGGAAGGTACAGGAGTTGGAAAATATGATCTTGGAGACAGAAATTAAGCATGATACAATTCTGCAAAACCAAGTACTTGTTTACAGAAAATACCTTTTTCAGCAACACAAATGGAAACAATACACATGGACTTTCCCAGAGGGAACACACAGAAATCAAATCGTATTGGTAAGAGAGGCTGGAGAAGCTCAGTATCAGCAGCTAAAACCAAGCCAGAGGCTAACTTGAACAGACCATCAATTGCTCATAATAAGTTCAGAATAAAGCTGAAGAATACTACAAGTCCATGAGAACCAAAATACAACCATGATAACATCTCAAAAACAAAGTTGATGCATTAAACACTAATAATGGAAAACCTGATGAGCTGTGGGAGGATATCAAGAATACCATTCATGAAGAAAGCAAAAGGTCATTAAAAAGGCAGGAAAGAAAGAAACTTACGCCGAATCGTAGAGTCGCTAAAACAAATAGAAGAAAGAATGAAATCAAAGAGCTGAACAGAAAATTTCAAGAGGCAGCTCATGAAGACAAAGCCAGATATTATCATGAAATATGCAAAGTTCTAGAATTAGAAAAAACAAAAGGGAGGCACACATTCTGGATGTTAAACTGGAAGAACTAAATAGGAAATTCAAGCCTCAAGTGGCAAGCTGAAAGATTCTATAGATGAAATATTGAATGATGCAGGCAGTATCAAAAGAAGATGGAATAGTCACTGTACCCAAAGGAACCAATCAATATGAGCAAGAAGCAATGATGAGGAAGGGAAAGTTCAAGCTGTGATGAAAACGTCAGCAAGCAATTGACAGAATAGCAACTGAAATGTTTCAACAAGCTGATGCAACACTGGAAGATTCACTCCTCTTGTCAGGAAATTTTAAAAACAGCTACTTGACAACTGACTGCACCAGATTGATGTTTACACTCATCCCAAAGAAAGGGGAACAAACTGCTCACACTAGAGAACAGTATCACTGATAGTCCAGGCAAGTGAAATTGTGCTGAGCTGAGCATCATCCCACAAAACTTGCTGCCAGGGGTTCAGACCAGATTCAGAAGAGGACCTGGAACAAAAGATAGCATTGATGATGTCAGGTGGAGCTGGGCAGAAAGCTATCAGAAAAATGTTTACTTGTATTTTATTGACTATGCGAAGGCACTGGATTCTGTTGATTGTAAAGAACTATGGATAACCGTAACAAGAACAGGATTTCCAGAACACTTCCTTGTGCTCCTATGAAATTTGTTTGTTTGTTTTTTTGTTTTGTTTTTGGACATCACAGCTCTCCGGTGGTGGGAGTAGGAGGCCCACTGCTGGAATTGAACTTCCGTCCCAGTGGGCCGCAGTCCCGCGCACAACCACTACGCCACCGGGGCTCAGGCCCACTCCTATGAAATTTGTACATGGACCAAGAGGCCATTGTAAAAACAGAACAAGGGAATACTGCATGGTTTAAAATCAGGAAAGGTGTGTGACAGGGTTGTGTCCTCTCACCATACTAATTAAATCTGTATGCTGAGCAAACCATTAAAAAAAGATTGGATTATATTAAGAAGAATGTGGCATCAAGATTAGAGAAAGGCTTACTAACAACCTGCAAAATATACATGACATAACCAACCTTGCTTGCTTAAAGTGATCAAGGATTTGCTGATAAAGATCAAGGATTGCAGCCTCCAGTATGGATTACAACAATGTAAAGAAAATTTAAAAAGTCTTCAAAAGTCTACCAATAGGTAACATAACGATAAATGGAGAAAAGGATGAAGCTGTATTTCTTAAATCCACAATCAATATTCACAGAAAGAAGTCAGGAGATCAAAAGACGAGTTGCACCTAAGTGAATCTGCTGCACAAAATTTCTTTAGGGTATTCAAATGCAAGGATGTTACTTTAAGGACTAAGTATGCTGTATGTCATACGCTCGACTCAAGTCATGGTAATTTTACTTGCCTCATATGCATATGAAAATAGAATACTGAATAAAAAAAGACTGAAGAATAGATGCATTTGAAGTAACATGGCACCTGGAAAAAGATATGGTGGAGATTATTAGCCTGTCAATCAGATCAAAGCTTAATGACCTCCTTTGGAGCTGCAACCAAGAGCCCTATGATGCTCTTTCCCCCACCCCCCCCACCCCCCCATTGGCTCTACATTCTGTACCAACCAGCCTGTGATAGTCCTGCATTTTGCATCACTGCATGTGGCTACAAGAGTCTGAAGAGGGACTTGTGGACTAAGTTAAGTTAGACTGGACAGGGATGTTTTCCTGTATAAATTCTTATTTTATTAAAAAGCTCTTTCTTACACATACATGTGTGTCACTGAATTTGTTTTTCTAGTCGATATTAAAAGGATAAACCAGGCTGAGCCCCGGTGGCGTAGTGGTTGAGTGCAGGACTGCGGCCCACAGGCTTGGCAGTTCAAATCCAGCAGCAGCTCTCCAGGAGCAAGGCTGGGTAGTTCCCACGACCACCAGAGGGCAGTGATGCCCCCCCCCAAAAAAAAAAACAAAATAAAAGGATAAACCAATCTTAGTAGGACTCAGAGTGTTCTTTAGAGGCAAGGATGGCAAGACATCATCCTCCATATTTTGGACATGTTGTCAAGTGAGAGCAATCCCTGGAGAAGGACATCATGTTTGGTAAAGCGAAAAAGAGGAAGGCCTTGAAAGGGATGGATTGCAAAGACTACAACAGTGGGCTCAAGCACAGAAACAATTGTCAGGTTGGCGCACAACTGGGCTGGGTCTCTCTGCTGTGCTTCAGGTCACTGTTGATGAAATTGACTTGATGGCACCGAACATTAGCAGGACTGTAATAATCAAACCCTTCTAACAATTGCCCATGAAATTTCAGAAATGCTCCATCTCATGTTTTAGGCTCCACCAGTGGAGAAACAATATAGTCCTGTGATCAAGAGGCTGGCTATAGTGGCAGACTACCTAATTGCAAGCTCTACTATTAGTTATTTAAATTATAAACTTCAATTGTGCCAGTGGAAAATGGGGCAAATAATGATAACTACTTCATAAAGTTGTTTTAAAGATTAAATGACTAATCCATGTAAAATATTTAGCATACTTTGCTTTTTACTGCCATTGAGTCAATTCTAACCTATAATAGCAACAAGATAGGACAGCAGAGAACTGTCCCTATAGATTTCCTACACTAACTCTCCACAGGAGTAGAAAGCCTCATCTCTCTCCTGGTTTTTTGAACAGATGACCTTGTGGTTAGCAGACCAGTGAGTAAACACTACACCACCAGTACTTCAAGCAAGCAAACTCACTATCATGTAAGTCAATGCTGACTCAGAAGTGACCCTAATGGACAGGGTAGAACTATTCCTGCGAGTTTCCACAACTGGAACTCTTTTTGTTTTTTTCCTGTTTTTTTTTTTTTTTGGGGGGGGGGGCGGAAATCACTGCCCTCGGTGGTCGTGGGCGCTACCCAGTGTTGCTTCTGAGAGCTGCCGTTGGACTTGAACCGTCAAGCCCGCAGGCCACAGTCCCGCACTCAACCACTTATGCCACCGGGGCTCAGCCCCCAACTGGAACTCTTTAGAGGTGTCGAAAGCTGTGTCAACAACTGGGAGCCCCCAGGTCTCCTTAGAACCTCCTAACATCTCTTTTCTATGAAAAGATGGATGACTACTGAAATGACCGTACGATGGTCTTCCTCCTCCCCCTACCCCCACTCACAATCTGCTGGCACAATCTTACACATTTCCTTTTCTTTAGAACATTTCTTTTTTTTATTTTTTATTTTTTGGGCATCACTGCTCTCCGGTGGTGGGAGTAGGAGGTCCAGCCCCACTGCTGGAATTGAACCTCCATCCCAGTGAGCCACAGTCCCGCGCATAACCACTACGTCACCGGGGCTCAGCCCCAGAACATTTCTGTACTTTCACCTAGCATCTTATTTGTGTATCCACTGATTAGATAATTTAATCCTTCCATCTTGTTTATGAGAAGATAGGAACAATATCCCACCCCACAGCTTTGGAACAGGCTGATAATCACAATTACTTAGTCACAGAGGTTAAGTTGTGGTATAAGGTTCTAATGGATATGTCAGCATCAAATATAAGGTCTAGTCTTCATTATACCTATATCTAAAATAAAGACCTATATCTGGGAAGATGGAACTCAGTTTACCCTATAACCACATCTCTAGTACTGCCTTTTCTCTCAAACTCTCAGCAGTTCTATGTTGTCAAAAAGAAAACTCACTTTCACTGCCATTGAGTTGATTCCTACCCATGGCAATCCCAGAGGATAGGGTAGAACTAATTTACCTTTTGGTTTACAACACTTTAAATCCTTATGGGATTAGACAGCCTCATATTTCTCCAGCGGAATGGCTGGTGGGTTCAAACTGCAGACCTCCTGGTCAGCAATCAATATGATGCCCAATATGCCACTAAGAAACCTTTCTCTGTCTATCAGAACTGATCAACTACTTCTCCTAGGACTGCCCCTCCTACAATACTTTTTTTTTTTGGGGGGGGGGGGGGCATCGCTGCTCTCCGGTGGTGGGAGTAGGACCTACAATACTTTCCCAGGACCACTTTCTTTAGTCAAGATAGTGCACTCCCATCCATCGGAACTCAACTGAAACCATCTCCGCAGACCCTCGGCTCCAAATTATGATCTTCTCACACATTCCCAATGTACCTATGTTACAAGTCTTACTGAGATAATGCATTGCAATGATTCATCTACTCTTCTATCATCCCTCACTAGACTATCAATTTCTTGAAGGCACAAACTGGATTTTTTCCTTCCCTTTTGTATCCTTAAGACCTAGTACTACTGTGTTAACTAAGCACATTGCTTTAAATACCCAATAAAAAATTAGTCAGTGAATAGTCACCACTGGCTGCATGACCTTGAGTAAGCATACAACCACTCACCTTGTTTTCTTCTACAATACTTATTCCTCAGGTCATGGGGATAAAACTATACCTTGCTTATAAAACCATTAATAAGGATTAGATAAGGTATCATGAAGTTGTCAATATAGTGCCTGCTGCATAGAATTACCCTATAAGTATCTATTTCATGCCTTAGGTATGCTGATGTATCCTGGAAAGTGTGGTGTTGCTGTGATCAAGATTTTCAAGCACCTATTGTCTCTTTCAGACATCCAGCTTCTGGTCATCAGCAAATATTTGTCATGTACCTATCATGTGCAGGAGTCCTTGCTAAATGTCACTGAGCTTCCAGAACACAGTAAAAGGCCAATGACAAGATAAAAACATGTACTAATAGCCACAAAAAAAAAAAAAATCAAAAAAAGGAAGCCATTAGCTCTTCTGTACAATCAATGTAAGTAATTTGTAAAACTATGTTAAGGTTTGCTTTATAGTGGCAGCTTCAAGGAAAAGTGCTGCTGGACAATGTTAACAATGAACTACCACAAAATGGACCAAGAACAGGAAATGTTTTTCCAAACTCCTATAGCTGTTTCTAAATTTCGCTTTTGCTTTAGAATGTATTTTTCACAAAGGAAATTTTAACCATGACCAGACCAAAATCCTGTCTAATTTAAATGGAAATTTCACAGATTCCTTTTCCAGTTAGTATTTAATTGCGAGGTTCTGAAAAAAATGGTGTGAGCTTTGTCTGTTCCTTCCCTCTCCCACAGGATAAAATGCACACTTAATCACACTGACCCGTTAACAAGAATTACAGGATTGCAGGTCATGTCACCTAGATTTAGAAAAGGAGACGATGGACCATTTTCCTGTGAACAAACCTAGAGGGCAAGTCCCAGTGAAGTTTGTACATTGTACTACATTGTACCTGAGGGAAATAACGGTACTGTCTACTCTTATACACAGTCAGTCTTGGAAACTCACCGGGGCAGTTCTATTTGTCTGATAGAGTCGCTATGAGTCGGCATCGACTCGGTGGCAATTAGTTTGTTTTTTGATTTTTATGAGTAGCTGGCGGAGAGACCTCGAGCGCTACCCGGAGAAGGCAAGTTTGCAAACAGTACCTGGTAATGTCACCTTAATGAGACAATGGCAACAAGCTGAGGGGCCACCGAGTGACCGCGATGAATGTTTACAGTTTTGCAACACTTGGAAATCCTGCTATTGGAACAAGGTCGAAGGAGTCCACCGATCGCAATTTATTTCGGTGAAACCCTTCAAAGGAATGATCCCCCTGTGCATCCCAAGCTGCAAGAAGGTCTAAGAAAACAGGTCCAATACGCGAAGGTCGGGACAACCTCTTCCCAAGGCCTCAGCACAATGGATGGTAAACTATTGTCCACCCACTGCCGGCTGAAAACGCCAACAGGAACCCAAGTGGGAGCTGGGCGAGCTCAGGATGATTGGTCCAAAGGACAGCCTGGAACAGAAAAGGGTCCAGACGAATCCGACCCTCCCCCCACCCCCAAACAAAGTCCGTTACGACCGGCCCCCTCCCCCCATCTGTCCCCACCCCCCACCTCCCCCCGCGCCGCCGCCGCCGCCGCTTTCCTGGGCCCGGTTTGCGGAGGGAGGCGTGGGGACCCGCAGAGGCGCAGCTCCCTCTCAGTGCGGCAGCGCGGGAGGCACCCGGGCGGTTCAGCGGGGCGGAGGGGCAGGGCAGGGGGCGCGAGCCGCGGGCCACCCTTGGGCGCCGCGGGTCCCGGGCCGGGGCGGCTGCACCCCGGTCCGCGCGGCCCCGACCCTGCGGCCCCCGCCCCGGCTCCACATCCCTCCCTCGCCGGCACCAGGCCGCACCCGCGTGACGGGGCCGCCACCCCCGGCATTTCCCGGCCCGGGAGCCGGCGCCTCGGGCGGGCGGGCGGCCGGCTGCTGGCCCCGGTCCCGCCACCCGCTCTGCCCAGCCCCGGGCCGCGGTGACGGGGGCCGGAGAGCAGCCGCCTGGCGCCCCTCCCGCGGCGGCCGGACCGGCGAAGCCCGGCGGGTCAGGCGTGGGGGGAGGAGGGGCGCCAGGCCGCGGAAGCTCACTCACTTCCACATCGCGGCCCTTGTTCTTGAAGCTCTTGATGCGGTGGTTCTCCAAGCCGGGGTTCTCAGCCATGGCTGCGCGCGGCTCCGGCGGCGGCTACTCCTGCGGCGGCGGCGGCGGCGGCGGCGGCGGATCTCCGAGCGGGAGGGGGAGGTGGGAGGAGTGGAGGGGGAGGGGAGGGGAGGGGGGGAAAGGAGAGCACGTTCCGTGACGCCTCCGAGCGCGAGGCAGCAGTCAAGCCGGGGGAGCGGCGCGCCGGCGGACGGGCGGGGAGGGGCGGGGCGGTAACCGTGAGGAGCGGCGCGCGCCCGCGGAGGCTGAGGCCACGTGACCGGCATGCTCAGCCCACTGGAGGTCCCCGGTTGGTTCGTGGGATAACCGCGCCCGCCCTGGGGGAAGGCCTCCCAGGACCCCTCGGAACTGCCTGTCGTGTGCCACAAATGGAGCAGGACCTGGCAGCTTTTACCACCGTCGAGACGCCTTCGGCCAACAGAAACTACAGTTCCCATCATGCCAGGTTCTGGCAGAAAGTAGTCCTCCAAGCCTAGGAGTTATGCAGTTGGGTTGTTAACTTCAAGGTCAGCAGTTCGAAACCACCACCGTCAACTGGTGAACCAGAGGACTCTCTACTCCCAGTAAAGTTTGGGAGAGCCTATGGGGCAGCACCATCCTGTCCTGCAGGCTTGCTGTGAGTTGGCATCAACCAGATGGCAGTTATTGCGTTAGTCGTCATGAAAGAACAAGAATACCAGGATACAGTGACATGAGTGCTGGCATGTCAGCCCTTAACACCGCCTCTGGGTGAGAGAGAGAGAGAGAGAAGAGCTTCCCCTCTCTCTCCCTTTCCCGCCCCCCACCCGCGCCACCACCGTGCGCCTTATGCCAATTGAATGACAAGAGAGAGAGGCGGGGCTTCCTGGGTGTTCTTTAGCCAAAGAAATTAACAGGGCCATGGTGTGCGCTTTGCGCACTCTTTTCTCTCAGGACCCCTCCAATAGCAGCTATCTTCATTGGCTGTTCCCTTGCCCTGCTTTGGTTTTGTAAACATTTATTGTCACCTGACACATACTTATAAATGCATATGACATATGGGTTCACCTGTGTCTTACTTGACACAGAATGTAAACTTGAGTGCAGTGGTTTTGATTGGTTTATTGCTGAATTCCTCCTGTCAAAACAGTGCCTAGCACGTCGGAGATACTCAGTAAATACTTCCTGACTGAATCATGTCTCTATCCTGAATCTCATGATTTCTTCATATAACATGCCTGGTTCTATAGCCTCCTCTCTGTGGCATTGTTTGTGTCTCTTGGTCTACTACCAGCATGCATAAAAATTATCTCAGTCGGCGCTGAGCCCCGGTGGCATAGTGGCCGCGGGACTGCTGCCCACTGGGATGGAGGTTCAAGTCCAGCTCCACAGGGGCAAAGGCTGGGCCTCCTACTCCCACCACCAGAGGGCAGTGATACTCTAAAAAAAATCTGCCTTCAGACACCCTTCCAGCCTGGGTTGCCCAACTCTCCTAATATTTCCTCTCAGGTTCATCAGAAAAGCAGGGGTGGGGGCAAGAAAGGTGAGATAAAATGATCGTGAGATATTTGAATCAATAGTAGTATAAGTAAACTTTTCTGCAGCTGGTATTCTTCATTTAATTGTAAATGAAATAATTTAAGATCAGAATCTATGTGACTGATAAGCATGCAATGTACATGTAGCAGAAACAAGTTCATTCAGAGGTTGGTAGAAATGTAAGCACAAAGCGATGAATGGAGAGCTCACATTTCTTTCTTTTTTTTTTTTGGGGGGGGGGCAATCACTGCTCTCCAGTGGTGGGAGTAGGAGGCCCAGCCCCACTGCTGGAGTTGAACCTCTGTCCCAGTGGGCCGCAGTCCTGCGTACAACCACTACGCCACCGGGGCTCAGTCCAAGAGCTCACATTTCTAATGTACTTCAATAGTCCGGGTATTCTGACCTTCAGTTTGCATCCTATGATCCAGTACACATTGGGGGGGACGGGTGGAAGTCATGTATTCTTGTGTCAGTTTCAAGAGTGGGAGTTTAGGGGTGGAGACTAGCCTGTCAATCGAGAGATAGCCAATGAGACCTCTGTGTGGGCATGGCTTTCTCCTGAGAATCTGGGGAAACTGGCCATATTAGAGTTGAGAGACTTATGACTCAGTCCCTGGGAGATGCTCTACTGACAAGACACATGGCAACATGCTGACAGACCCAGACTGGAAACTGACGGAGCCATGGGGAGACCCTGCTAGCGCCAAGATGCTTCCCCAGTCGCTGGATGCACAAGACTCTGCATCCACTGACCTGTGATTGTCCTGGAGTCATTGCACATGCTTCATGAGTCTGAAGAAGACTTTATAGACTGGTATCAGACATATGGGCTAATACTGATCTTATGACCTTGGACTGGACTGGGTTGGGATGTTTGGGATTTTTTCCAGTAATTTTATTGGGAGCTCTTACAGCTCTTTTAACATTCAATACATCATTTGTATCAAGCAAATTTGTACACATGCTGCCATATTCATTTCCAAGGGATTCTTTCTTAATGTACATTACTCTTGCATATAAAACTCTTTCTTGGGGCTGAGCCCCGGTGGCCTAGTGGTTGAGTGCAGGTCTGCGGCCCATTGGCTTGGCGGTTTAGATCCAGCAGCAGCAAGGCTGGGCCTCTCACTCCCACCAGAAGGCAGTGATGCCAAAAAATAAATAAAATAATAATTTTTAAAGCCTCTTTCTTATACACATATGTGTGTCTATGAATTTGTTTTCTTTGTTTTTCTGAACTGGTAGACTAGAAAAACAAATTTAGAATAGATTGCTTAAACCCAATTTCTTAACGAGATAGGGGTTAACTCACTGAGTATGAAAAGAGAGAAACTTTTGGACTGTTATTCAATTTGTGTTATTATATACTCAAGTATAAGCGAACCCAATTATCGTCCACGGCACCTAATTTTACTACAAAAGCTGCATTAAAAATGTGCTGAAAAACTTGGTTTATACACAAGTACATATGGTTTTATAAGGTATCCCTGTTAAGTTCACCTTATCCCCTTCTCACTTATCTTTATCTTGCCTGATCTCATCAAACACATCTCTCATCATTCATTTTAATGTCTCTGACCCACACCTATGTGGTGTGGAAGTGAGTGACAAACACTGTACTAGCACTAGGATATGCTTTAAACAAGGTAGAATGTTCCTTCCTCTATGCAGTTTCACATCTATCAGAGAAGACAAAAATAAAATAACAAACACTTGAAAAATATGAATGTTAAGAAAAGAAACTCCAGGCTCACAGCAGGGATGTGGAAAATGAAGGATTGGGAAGAGAGTGTGTGAGGACAAATTCTCTATGCTCATGATTAAGAAACCAGGAAGACAAGGACGCTGGGTGGAGAAAGGCCGGTGAGTTGGAGAAAAGTCCCAGTCACATTCTCCTCATTAAAATTCATCCCTCCAATATCCGCTCATAATAGTGCCACCTTAATGATACCTCTTACAGCCCCATGGCTATAGGGCAGGAGGCCATATTGGAGCAAACATGTTTCTTTTGTTCTCCCTGCTCAAGGGGCAGTGACTCCCCTCTGCCTGCCTCCAATGCTAGTGTTGGGTTTCTCCCCCAGTAAGCTCCAGGGCCTCTAGGGCTGAGGTAATGCCCACTTTGTTACATAAGTAATTAATGAGGTTTACTTGTCCTGAGACTCTATAAACACGTTGTTAGATACGTTTGCCATCTCTATCTCTCTCTGTTTCTCATTCTCCCTGTCTTGGCTTCATGGGGGAAGTGAGCACCCAGAACTTTTTGTCTGTCTCTTTATCTCTTTCAGTTTCCCTATTGCTTCATCGGTTGTGGGGACTGGTGCCCCCACCCCCCACCCACCCCACACACACACAGGGAGACCTTTATAACCTGCCAACTCTTCACATACTTTCATGACTCAGGACCAGAGTGCAAATGAAAGTATATATATCATGCCACCATATATAAAATTTATAGAGCAAGCTTACAAACTTGAATAAAATACATTCTAGCTTGCGAAATTGACAAATTTCCCTCCTTAACAACCTGAACGTCTTGGTTCACTTCTTGATTCTGGAAGTTCTGCTTCAGAATGTGTCCGCTCACAGAGGGCATGACCCCTGCCCACAGCCCACTTCATTTCCCTTCTTTCAAACCCTGGTTCTGCCCCACTCTGGTATAACTTTAAGAACACGTGTACATGCCCCGGCCCACCACATTCAAGTTCTGCCCATGTACTCCAAAAGCTGTTTAGAGCCCCCGACCCCTCCAGAGTTTTCTCTTGCTGTTCTTCAGGTCTCAGTCAATTGCTGTCAACTGAGTTCCAAGTCACAGTAACTTCATTTGTGTAAGAGTGCCACTCAGGGCTGAGCCCCGGTGGCGTAGTGGTTGTGCGCGGGACTGCGGCCCACTGGGATGGAGGTTCAATTCCGGCTCCCAGGAGCAAAGGTTGGGCCTCCTACTCCCACCACCTGAAGGCAGTGATGCCTAAAAATTAAAAAAAAAAAAAAAAAAGAGTGCCACTCACCCACGGCCATTGAGTCTATGCTGATTTAGCAACCCCTGTAAGCAGCTAGTCATGGAAACCCACAGGGGACTGCAACAAGTCTCTCGTGAGGTTTTAACGACTGATTTTTCAGAAGTAGATTTCCAGACCTTTTCCTGTAGGTGCCTCTGGGTCAACTTTCAGCAGATAGCGCTGTTAACCATGTGGACCACCCAGGGACAATATTCGAGTCTAGAGGAGCGTGAAGCAATGGGATGATGTACCTGAAGGAGGGAAACCCAGGAAAGAAGCTTGAAAAGACTCTGCAATCAAATATAGTGGCACCGGCACAAAGAATCCCAGGGCTATGATATCCAAAACCTTCTAAAGATCTAGATTCCCGTGCGTTCCCAAACCCATTCCCTTTCCTAGCCTCAGCCTCTTAAAACCTAATGAATCTGATGCTTATATGAACATTTAAAATATGTACATTTGGAAATGAAATCCTTTAAAGAAAAGCTGCAAGGATAAGTTCCAGAACAAGGGCACAGGACAGTGAAGCAAAGAGGATATTAAGTACTACCAAGTAGAAACACATAACTGAGTTACTGGAAAGGACATTTCCTAGACTTTAAATGCTCCTAGATCTGGTGTATACTGGCTGAGGTCGACACCTAGTGGAGTTAAGGTTAAAGAGAGACTGGAGCTCTGATTATCAGTCTGCTCTAAGGCTTCCTAAGGCCTCAGAATCTTGCCAGTGAACAGTCTGATGTCAACTTTCAACACACACACACACACACACACACACATTGAAAAGGAGTTCACTTTTTTTCTCCTAAGTTACTTTTTCTCTATAAATTCTCTATGTTAACAGAGACTTCGCTGAATCTCTTACCTCTTTCACACAGCCACAATGGAAGCTCACCCTTCAGTGTCTCTTGAATCGTATTTCCACACCATGCATAATCCTATTGTGTTGTCATTGTTGTTAGTTAGTTCCTGTGGGATTGATTCTGACTTATGGGGATTCCATACATATAGACTAGAAATCTTTCTTGACCCTTTCAAGACTGTGATCTTCTAGAAGAATGTGATGCCTTACTTCTAAGGCACCTGTAGGTAGGTTCAAATGTCTAATTTTGCATGTAGTAGTTGAACTCTAAATCATGTATAGAATCCAAAGACTCCTATAAGATTACTATTATGTCGAACTGGTCACTCTGCCTTTTCCATCCTCCCCACAATCCAACTTTTCCAGATGTTCCCTAGTTTAACCTTACTTTTTTTTTTTTTAGGCATCACTGCCCTCAGGTGGTGGGAGTAGGAGGCCCAGCTTTTGCTCCTGGGAGCTGGAATTGAACCTCCATCCCAGTGGGCCGCAGTCCCACACACAACCACTACGCCACTGGGGCTCAGCCCCTTAACCTTACTCTTATGATCACTACACCACCTCTCTTCATTACATCTCAAATAATTTCTAAACGACTCAGTCTAGTGATTGAGATCATATGTGATCTGACCCCATTACAATATACTTTTTGTAGTTCAAAGATCTCTGTCAGTGCTATGGGCTAGAGATTGGACTTCTAATCACAGGGTTGGTAGTTCACGTCCTTCAAATGCTCCATGGTGGAAAATTAGGCTCTTTGCTGTTGTAAACTTTGTAGTCTCAGAAATCCTATGAGTTGAAATCTATTTTATGGCAGTGAATATTGGGTTTCTTAGTGCTAGGTTCTCTACCTGTGATCGTTAATAATCTGGTGTCAAATAGCAAAGGGGTGAAGTCTAGCCTGTCAATCAGGTCTCAGCTTGAGGATCTCATTTGAAGGTGCCAAGAGATAAATAGCTCACTGGAGGCCAGATTGAAAACAAACAAACCAAACCCCTTAACTTTGTTTTTTTGGATTTTGAACACGTGGTTTGTGTCAGAAGCTGGAAAGATTTTAGGGTCAAGAAGAAAATCTCCTTTCTAGGACTGAAATGCTTATAAGGTGACCACCTATGTCCATTTGTTGAGTGAAGCTTAGATGGGTAGCAATAAAGAGATGGGTTGAATCCGGCCACTGACACCATGGACCTAGTTCACAGAAGACAAGAGGAAAAGACAAGAGGAAAAGACAAGAGAAGGTTGACTGCTCTAAGGTTCATGACCTAGTACAACGGGGTTAGGATTGTTGAGAATTTGTGACACTGACCATGGTGAAAAGGCGAGGCAACCAATGGTGAGGCTACGTGAGGCAGGTCACATTGATTTGTTGAGAATCAGAGCCGAGGAAGAGGAGATTTTTGAGCCTTTGAACTGGTGCATATTGCTGCTGACTTGAGGGATGACCTGCCCTAATTTGATTTTGCGTATGGATGCAGACTCAACAAAGTTCCAACTAGAAAGATTCTTCTCAGAGCACTGGGTTGATATGAGTGGGCAGTATAGATATTGGATACCCAAAATTGGATGGATAAAGCCATGAAGTAGCCGGTTTACAAACTTTCATAGGTGGAATATATTCATAGGATTGAGGTGTAGGTGCTACTTAACTGAAATTATTAGGCATGGAATATTGCTGTGTTGTTCACTTAAAAATGTTATGTTTAAATGAGAGCGGCACACTGTTTAATTGTATGCATTTTATTTTTTATGTTAGGTACAGGTATGATTTTATTATTGTTTGAAAATTATATATGGCTAAAGAGTGTGTGAAAGTGTCAAATTGACAAGGGGTGGTCTGTTGTTGTTACATAATCGTCTATCAACTTGCAAAGGCGTGAAGTCTAGCCTGTCAATTAGGTTGCAGCTTGATGACCTCATTTGGAGATAAATAGCTCACTGGAGACTAAATACGCACAATCTCTGTTTGTCTCCCTGTGAGACATCCCTGTTGACAAGCCATATGGAGCCATGCTGATGGAAGCCAGAGTCTGAAGCTGGAGGAGCCACATGGAGGCCCACACCAGCACGAAGATACTTTCACTGCCACTTGATCCACAATTTTCCACCCACTGGCCTGTGATCTTCCTGCACTCAGTGTCATCTCATGTGTTGCATGAGTCTGAAGAGGAATTTATAACTGGAATCAGACATAAGGGCTAATATCAAACTTATGAACTTGATCTAGACTGGCGTGGGATGCTGTCTTAATATACAATTACTCTTGGTATAAAAACTCTCACACACATATAAGTGTCCATGGATGTGTATCTCTAGTCCATCCAAACTAGCACACTAACTAGCTGATGTTTCAGCTAGCATTTCTATTTACCCTTTCCTAAAATTCCTGGAGTTTTCCAATATTCACATATTTCCTGTTCCATTTTTCTGGAAGACCTTGCCCTTATCCATGTAGGAATCTAACCCTTTCGAAATACCCAGCCCAAGTGGTCCCTTCTGCTGTGAACTGTTCCCTGGATGGTACAGAGGCAGGAACTCCCAAATCAGAAAGCCCAGACTGTAGCACTGAATTCCTGTCACTGCAAGCCCAGGTGTGCCACTTAATAATTTTCCCTGACTCCATCACATCTACAAATGAGGGTGCTAATTTGTGGGAATTCTGTGATAATCAACTCTAAAATGAACATGGAAACAATATATATTACTTTAAAGTGATCTCATTTTTAAAATAAAATACCACCAGTCTATCAATTTGTCATACTGTGTTAGAGAAATGGTGGACTAGAGAAACAAGTCCATAGAAACTCATGTATATGAGAGAGTTTTATATAAAGGGTAACTGTACATTAAGAAAGCACTCCCCCCCCCCAAAAAAAATAAATAAATAAGAAAGCATCCCAATCCAGTCCAGCTCAAGTCCTTAAGTTCAATATTAGCCCATATGTCTGATATCAATCTATAAAGTCCTCTTCAGACTCACAAGACGCCTGCAATGATGCCAAATGCAGGAAGATTATGTAACCACCATACATACTGTGATGGCTCGTGTGCTGTTGTGACACTGGAAGCTATATCACTAATATTTCAAATGCCAGCAGGGTCGCCCAAAGTGAATGGGTTTCAGCAGAGCTTTCAAATGAAGAATAGACTATGAAAAAGAAATTGGTGGCCCACTTTGGAGGAAGGAGCCATTGAAAATCTTATGCATAGCATGGAAATATTGTCCGATTTTGATGGCCTAGTGAATGGAAACAGAATATTATTGGAGATGGTGATGGAGGTTGGGCCTCTCTTGTCAGAAGACATTTGAAGTGTGAGTGAGGAGCTGCTTTATCAAAGTCTAGTCTACCGTGGTAATATGACAGGAGTGAAATCTGTAGAGTGGACTCTTCAAAATCTTTATTTGTGGATGGAGTCACAATTCAAGGTGCAAAACTCTAATCAGAACTTTGACTGTATGAACTATGAGTCTAGGAAAATTGAAAGTACCAAAAATGAAATGGAACACAAACAGATCAATATCCAAGGTGTTAATGAGCTGAAATGGACTGGTATTAGCCTTTCTCAATCAGAAAAATCATGATTTACTATGTCAAGAATGACACAATCAAGAGGGATGGTGCTGCAGTCATTGTCAAAAGGACATTTCAGGCTGAGTCCCGGTGGCATAAGTGGTTGAGTGCAGGACTGTGGTCCGTGGGCTTGGCGGTTCGAATCCAGCGGCAGCTCTCAGGAGCAGCGCTGGGTAGCTCCCACGACCACCAGAGGGCAATGGTGCCCAGAAAACAAAAAAAAGAAAAAAAGGACATTTCAAGATCTACCTTGAAGTGCAATGCTGTTTGTGGTATAATTATATATACCTACCTTAAAGGAAATCAAATCAATGCAGATACTCTTCAAATTTATCCACCAACCTCCAAAACCAATAGTGAAGAAAACTATACCAAGGACTTCAATCAAAACTTGATCAAACTTGCAATTAAGATGGATTGATAATTACTGGTGATTGGAATGAAAAAGTTGGAAACAAAGAATAAATTGTTGGAAGATGCTATCTTGGCAATAGAAACAAAGTTGAAGATTGAATGATAGAAATTTGAAAGCCCAAATACCTTTTTTTCAAAAACACAAATCCTGATTACTCATGTAGACTTTGCCAGATGAAATACGAGGACATCAAAATGACTACATTATTGGGAAGGAACGATGGAGAAGCTCAAAATTAGCAGTTAAATTAAGAGCAGAGGTTGACTGGAACGGGCTGTCACTGGCTCATATGTAAGCCCAGCTTACGGCTAAAGAAAATTCACACGTGTCCACGAGTCAAAATATGACCTAGAGTATTCCCCAATGCAATGTTGAGAACATCTCGGAGAACGAATTTGATGCATTGAGCACTAATGACAGAAAAGTTGTTGAGCTGTGGGAGGACATCAAGAATATATATATATAGAAACTGGAAACACAGGGAATCCAAAACCGAAGAACCCAGTGGAGAGAAGGGCAATACTGGGAGGGTGGAGGGAAGGTGGGTAGAAAGGGAAAACAGATTGCAAGGATCTACATATAACCTCCTCCCTGGGGGATGGACAGTGGAGAAGTGGGTGAAGGGAGATATCAGAGGGTATATGATTCTTTGTTGTTGTTATTGTTTGTTTGTTTTTTGGGGGGTGGGGCATCACTGCCCTCTGGTGGTCGTGGGAGCTACCCCGCCTTGCTACTGCTGGATTTGAACTGCCAAGCCAGTGGGCCGCAGTCCCGCACTCAACCACTATACCACCGGGGCTCATCCAGCGGGTGTAAGATATGACAAAATAATAATAATTTGCAAAGTATCAAGGGTTCATGGGAGTCGGAGGGTTGGGGAGGGAGGGGGGAAATGAGAAGCAGATACCGGGGGCTCAAGTAGAAAGCAAGTGTTTTGAGAACAATGAAGGAAACAAATGTACAAAAGACTTTGACACAATCCACAGTGTGGATTGTGATAAGAGTTGTAAGAATCCCAGTGCAAGAACACTTCATTCTATTAAATTGGCATTCTTTGATGTTCACCTTTCCAACATGATCACTGAAGACACATGTGTGCATAAGCAAAAGTGGTGAAGAAAGTTGATGGTGCCTGTCTATCAAAAGATACAGTGTCTGGGGTCTTAAAGACTTGAAAGTAAACAAGCGGTCATCTAGTTCAGAAGCAATAAAGCCCACATGGAAGAAACACACCAGCCTGTGTGACCATGAGCTGTCAAAGGGATCAGATATCAGGCATCAAAGAACTAAAAATGATATCATTATAAATGAGGGGAGTATAGATTGGGGACCCAAAGCCCATCTATAGGTAAAGCAACATCCCCTTACAGAAGAGTTGCAGGGAGGAGACAGCCAGTCAAGGTACAGTGTAGTAACAATGAAATATGCAACTTTGCTCTCGTTCTTAAATGCTTCCTCCCACCCACTATCATGATTCCAGTTCTACCTTACAAGTCCAGCTAGACCAGGGGATGTACACTGGAGCTGGAAACATGGGCAATCCAGGAGAGATGAACCCTTCAGAACTAGTGGTAAGAGTAGTGATACCGGGAGGGTGGAGGGTAGAGTAGAAAGGAGAAACTAATTGCATATAGCCTCCTCCCTGCGTTACAGACAATAGGGAAGTGGGTGAAGGGACACATCGGACAGTGTATGATATGACAAAATTATGATAATTTGTAAATTACTAAGGTTTCATGAGGGTGGGAGTGGGGGGAAAATATGGGGAGCTGATGTGATACCAACGATCTAAGTGGAAGGAGGATGCTTTGAGAATGATGGTGGCAACAAATGTACAAATGTGGTCTGGATACAACTGATGTATGTATTGATCATGATAAGAGTTGTATGAGCCCCCAATAAAGTGATTTTTTAAAAAAATGTACTATACACTAATATTCAAAACATATATTAAATCTGTCATGCCCTGAAAATTCAAATCCAGTACTCTTGGATTGACAAACTTCCTCCCTTCTCTAGAGACAGTGCCCTTAAGCCTACCAGAGTTCTGTGCCCTCACTCCTGAACAATTTAATAATAAAAGCTTTAAAAGCAGTGATGCCTTAAAAAAATAGGTAGAACCTTTAAAAGAGAATTTAAACCACATTAGACTTGTCCTGGTGTTTCCTACAGAATATGTGCTACTGGGTGTGCCTGAAATTTTTTTTAATTTCAAAAGAAGATCAAAGGATATTTGCTAAGAAGTATACAGTCAAAATGTATGTAATCCACTCAGATCTATATGCATTGAAGTTTACATTTTCTTGGGGCTGTTTTTTTTCTTCTCTTTCGAACGTTTGCTCTAATCTGATTGACACTTATTTTCTCAGAATTGTGGGGTTTTTGAGTACCGCTGCTTGCCAGCATTATTTGTTCTCCCTGCTTCTCTGGACTTTCTATTCCTTTTAAACAGTTATAGTCTTGGAACCCCACAGAAGGGACGCTGAGCCAGCATTGACTTAATGGCAGTGTATTTGTTCTATATGACAGGGGCCCTGTGGGTTATGAACTGGACTGCTAAGAGCAAGGTCGAATTCACCAGTCTCTGAGGGACAAAGATGAGAAATTCTTCTCTGGCAAATATTAGGAAACTGAAAAGGACAGTTCAACTCCATTCGACAGGGCCGCAACGAGTCAGAATGGACGAGGGTGCAGCCTTTGTGTGTGAGGTAGGTTTCCAGTGGGCATCTCCAGAAGCCTCGCAGGCAGAAGGAGCTCGAAGGAGACTCTGTTGCCCCCAGGAAGGTCCCCCTCTGGCCCTGCAGCTTATTCCTTGCAGTGAACAGGGCAAGGAGCATAAAGAGGAGACCCTCCATCCTCAGGCGCAATGCTAAGCAATAACTGAAGCACTGTGTGGCACATCTCTTACTCTGGAAATACCTACTGTCTATCACCACTGAATAAATTAGGGCTCAGAGAGGTTAAATAATGAGCCCAGAGTCACGCAATTAGTAGTAATGAATCGTAAGTTTACCAGTATATTAGAGCTAAAATTCGGAGGATTTCTATGCCTGTGAAGAGTTACATTCTCGGGCTGAGCCCCGGTGGCGTAATGGTTATACGTGGGACTGCAGCCCAGTGGCTTGGAGGTTCAAATCCAGCAGCAAGGCTGGGCGTCCTACTCCCACCACCAGAAGGCAGTGATGCCCCCCCCCCAAAAAAAAAAAAAAAGAAAGAAAAAAGAAAAAGAAGAGTTACAATCTCAGAAATCCACAGCGGCAGTTCTATCCTAGCCTATAGGGTTTCTATAGATCAGCATAAACTCAACAGCAGTGTGTTGAGTCGATGGATGACGTGGCAGCCCCAAATCCCTGAGTCCCCACAGGGATTAAGCCTCCAGTGATTTCCTTTTGATCATTAAGGAAGAATGTAGATGATCGTGGCCTCAAGCAGAGCATCTGGAAAATACGGTAGATTACCTCCATACTTCCCTCGCCTGCCAGGAGTGGGGCCGCACAGTGCAGGGGGCAGTAGAAGGGATCACCTAGGCCCCAATGACCTATCAGTCTATCACTCTTATCACGAGTGTCTTGGTCAGTAGCCCAACATGAAACAAGTGCACCACCAGGGCTCCCTCGGGCCATTTAAGGCCCTCCAAATTGTCAACATCAGCTAACATCACAGGTCTCCCCAGAGCAGCAGTTCTAGCAACCACATTAGCTGTTGTTAGGGGCCTTTGACTTGGTTCCCACCCATGGCGATCTTATGCACAAACAGAAAGAAATACTGCCGGGTCCTGTACCATCCTCACCTGCTTCCCTGTGCTTGAGCCCGTTGCTGCCATGGTGTCAGTTCATCTCCTTGAGGGCCTTCCTCTTGGTGCTGCCCTGCTGCTTTGCCAGGCATGACGTCCTTCTGCAGTGACTGGTTTCTCCTGACAACAGGTCCAAGATATGTAAGACCAGGTCTGGCCATCCTGGCCTCCAAGGAGCACTGTGGCCTGACTGCACCAGAGACAGATTTGCTTGTCCTTTCAGCAGTCATGGTATTTTCACTATTCTTCTCCAGCCCACAATTCAAATGCATAGGTTCTTCTTCAGTCTTCTTAATCCAACGTCCAGCTTTCACATCCCTATGAGGCAAAGTAACATCCTTGCTTTTCAATATTCTAAGGCAGTCTTGTGCAGCAGATTTTCCCAATCAATGCAATGTGTCATTTGACCTCACGATGGCTGCTTCCATGAGCACTGCATGTGGTTCCAAGCAAGACAAAATCTTGACAACTTCAACCTTTTCTCCCTTTATCAAGATGTTTTATTGAAAGTGAATTAATTAAATATTTGACCAGTATAGCTCCTGAATAATGCTATAAATATCCAAATAGCCCTTGGCAGGAAAAAGGTTCCCCATCCCAATCCTTTAAGTTCTCCATGAGATGAATAAATTAGATGGCTGTAAACTTGTTTTTTTTTATTTTTCTCTCCTCCTTCTGATCCTACGACAGTCCTACACCTCTTTACATCCACTACTACTTTTATGCTTTATGATTTATTCTGAGAGTGAAGGAATTGAGACTTTATTTTCACCCCCATCCCCACCTAGGCCCCTTAGTTCCCAGGAGACTGGTTTTTCCAGCCACTTTAAAGAAGTACATTAGAATTGTTTTAGGTTAGGGAGTTTTGTCTACTGTTCTTGAATTAAATGTGTCAAGAAACTTTTAAAATAGCAACAAATAACTGCTGTTAACTACACTGCTGGGTAATATCAGAGCTTGCCCTGAACACATAGGTTCATGTTCCTTTAAGGAACTATTAAAGCTTCTTGTGTTGAGTTGTTACCAAGTTGATTACAATCTTATCTATAACAGAATGAAATGTTACCTGGTCCTTTATCGTCTTCATGATTAATGATACTCTTGAATTCATTCTTTGCCTATTGTTGTAAGTCATCACATTGAGTGTTGTGTGCCTATTAAGACTAACTGGCTAAGCCCTGGTGGCGTAGTGGTTGTGCGCGGGACTGTGGCCCACTGGGATGGAGGTTCAATTCCAGCAGTGGTTCCACAGGAGCAAAGGCTGGACCTCCCACTCCCACCACCAGAGGGCAGTGATCCCCCCCCCCAGAAAAAGACAAAAAAGACTAACCAAGGTAAATTTGATATTTTATGTCTCTGAATTTGGCCTCTAACACTGTCCAGGTGATAATCCCCATCTCATTCCTTCAACCATCTATCTTCCAGTGAATTAGTCAAAGCTCACAAGTATAGCCATGAATGCCCAGGGCAGATTGGCACTCATAGATGTTTAGAAGAAATACATTTTTTAAAATAAATGTTTTTTTGAATGGCATGCTCAAAGATATGCAAAAAATGCCAATTCTTGATGGTGTTTTCCTGGTTGTTTGATTCTATAATATGTCTATTTAAGAGGCAGAGTAATTAGAGAAAGTGTCAAGTGGCTAGTCCTCTACTCACATTAACCCTAAGACTGTGACAAGATGCCCTTGACTTCTGTCTGTAGGACATGGCCTTCCTTTTGGCTCGGCTGGTCTTTCATGTCACAAACCAGGTTCAGCAAGTATCATAATCTTGAAACTCCTTTAATATCTGCCCAGCTCACAGATTGCAAAATTCTCAAGACATTATACTGGTTGTCTATGTGTTTACATTCCTTTATACAAAAAAAGACATACAAAACAGAGATAAAATGGAGGGATGGGCAACAATGACAAAATAAAACAAGAAAACTCTCGATGGACAATAAAGCAGAAAATATTTAAAACTGGAATAATTTTAAATGGGTCAAAAATGAGATCAAATTATAAAGTGGTAAATGTTAGAATAACTGCAGCTGCCCAAATCCACTTTATACTGCTCTCTGTCTAGTATTAGGCTTTCACACTGAACTGTGGTCAGAGAGGATTCACCAGAGCCTTAATCCACTTAGGGACCCTACAATCATCCATAGTGTTCCACAGACTGTTTAGAATTGAAACTCTAATAACTCTCCCTCCTCCTACTCTGGATTTCATTTCTTGTGTGTGTGTGTGTGTGTGTGTGTGTGTTTGTGTGTTTGTGTGTGTGTGTGTGTGGGCATCACTGCTTCTGGTGGTCGTGGGCGCTACCCAGCTGCCGCTGGATTTGAACCACCAAGCCAGCGGGCTAGTTCCGCACTCAACCACTTACGCCACCGGGCTCAGCCCCTGGATTTCATTTCTTAGGGACTTAGCTGACTTCTTACTTAGAAGGCAGCTTGTTTTAAGACAAGACTTTAAGACCCCAGATCATTTTTTTCTCTGATAGCCAGGCACGATTTTGTTATAGAAAGCCCATATCTTCAGCGATCTCTTTGTGAGGGTGAGTTCTAAGTAAGCACTTCCTAAGAATGGATTTTTCTCTTATTAAGGCCGCAGTTGTGGGGAAGACAAGTCTTTCTCCTCCTGTAAAGAGTTACAGTGTTGGGGGTTGAGCCCCGGTGGTGTAGTGGTTGTGCGCGGGACTGCGGCCCACTGGGTTGGAGGTTCAATTCCAGCTCCCAGGAGCAAAGGCTGGGCCTCCTGCTCCCACCACCTGAGGGCGGTGATGCCTAAAAAAAAATAATAATAATTAAAAAAAAAAAAGAGTTACAGTGTTGGAAACCCACATTAGCAGCTCTCCCCTGCCTGTGGGGCTGCTGTAAGTCAGCATCACGTGAGGGCAGTGAGTTTGGGTTTTTTGTTTTTGTTTTGGGTAGGGTTATGATTAAGTGGGGGGATCAAAATCCACTGAAGGTCTTCTATAGTAAAATGTTCCTGCTGGGGGGAGACAAGCCAGTCAGGGTACATTGTAGCAACCAGGAAAAATGCAACTTTCCTCTAGTTTTTAAATATGTCTTCCCACCCCCGTCCTCTCCCCATCATGATCCCCATTCTACCTTACAAAACTGGCTAGACCAGAGGTTCTACACTGGTACAGATAGGAACCAGAAACATGGGGAATCCAGGGCAGGACCCTTTCAGGACCAGTGGTGAGAGTATCGATACCAGGAAGGTGGAGGGAAGGTGAGGTAGAAAGGAGGAACTGATTATAAGGATCTGCTTATAACCTCCTCCCTGGGGTACAGACAACTGGGAAGTGAGTGAAGGGAGATGTGCCAGTCACCTGATCTGGTGTCAATCTGAGAACTAAGAGTGTAGGGGTGGACTCTAGTCTGTCAATCTAGAGAGCCAATGAAAACTGTGTGGGCATGGCTTTCTCCTGGGAATTCTGGGAATGTGTTAATTACTTCTTGGAAGTGGAGACACTATCTCTCATTTCACTCCCTTGGAAACACTCGGCTGACTAGGCTCACTTCCTGCGAGATATCACTTAGGAGAAGCCACGAGGACCTACCCTGATGTGGCCAGAAACCTGTATCTAGAGAAGCCACATAGAAACCCCTGTCAGCAATGAGATGCTTCTACCACCACTGGAGTTCTACCCATCTGACTTGTGATCATCTTGCATTCCGTGACTTTGCATGTGTTTCGTAAGTCTGAAGACTTTGTAAACTGATATCATATGGGCTAATATCAGACTTATGACCTTGGATTGGGCTGGGTTGGGATGCTTTCTCAATGTTCCATTCCTCTTTTTTTTTTTGGGGGGGGGGGAGCGGGCATCACTGCTCTCCAGTGGTGGGAGTAGGAGGCCCAGCCCCACTGCTGGAATTGAACCTCCATCCCAGTGGGCCGCCGTCCCGCGCACAACCACTACGCCACCAGGGCTCAGCCCTTCTTTTTTTATTTTTGGAGTTCCATTCCTCTTGTATATAAACATCTCCCTTATATACATATGCATGTTTATGAATCTGTCCCTCTAGTCTACTCAGACTCACACAGGAGACATTGGACAATGTACGATATGACAAAATAATAATAATTTATAAATTATCAAGGGTTTATGAGGAAGGGGGAAGCCCGGAAGGAGGGGGGAAAAGAGAAGCTAATACCAAGGGCTTAAGTAGAAAGCAAATGTTTTGATAATGATGATGACAACAAATGTACAAATGTGACTGGCATACAATAGATGGATATATGGACTGTGATAAGAGTTGTATGAGCCCCCAGTAGATTATTTTTTTAAATGTTCATGTCATCTGCCTCTTTAGAAATTGGGTTGTTTTATTTTTGTTGTTGAGGTGTTGAAGCTTTCTATAGCATGTAGGGATTAGTCTCTTCTCCAATATGTCATTGCTCAAATCTCCACCCCAACTCCCCACCATCAGCAGCTTCTCTTTTGTTGTTATCATTTTTGTTTTGTGTGTGTATGGCCTCACTGCCCTCTGGTGGGAGTAGGAGGCCCAGCCTTGCTCCTAGAGAGCTGCTGCTGGATTTGAACCATCAGCCCTGTGGGCTGCAGTCCCGCACACAACCACTAGGCCACCAGGCTCAGGCGCCAGGTTCTCTTTTTTTTTTGGGGGGGGGGGCATCATTGCCCTCAGGTGGTGGGAGCAGGAGGCCCAGCCTTTGCTCCGTGGAGCTGGAATCGAACCTCCATCCCAGTGGGTCGCAGTCCCGTGCACAACCACTACGCCACCAGGGCTCAGCCCTGTTTGTTTGTTTTTTTTAAGGTTCTCTTTTTACTCTTTAGTTTGCCTTCTGTATTTATTTTTTAGCTATGTTTGATAGTGTATTTATGCTATTTGTTTGGCTCTCTGAGCCCCTATTTTTTCTTTAACGGTCTTTATAGTTTTAGAATTTGCATTTAGATTTTTGAGCCATCTTGAGTTAGTTTTCTCATATGATAATCGATATGGAGCCTATTTCATTTTGTTTTCAAACAGATATTCAGTTTTGCCAACACAATTTGTTATAGAGACTATCTCTCCCTCCATTAAATGGATTTCGGTCCTTTGTAAAATATCAGCTGTCCAAAAGTGGGAAGATTTACTTCTGGGATCTAAATCCTTTTCCATTGGTCTGTGCCTATCCTTAGACCAATAATAGAGTGTTTGGACTATTTTGGATGTAAATTAGGGGGTGTGTGGGACCTCTTACTTTATTCTTCTTCGGTGATTTACTTATCAGGGTCTCTTTCGTTTCCATAGAAAGTTGAGGATTAGTTTTTCAGTTCCTTAAAGAATGATGATAGAATTTGGATCAGGATTGCCATATTCCCACTTCTCTTAACAAAATGGCTTTCTTAGTTTACTTTTTTAATGTGAAAATAGCTAAAACTCGTTGCCAGTTGTTAGTCTACAACAAGAGTTGACACACTTTCTGCAAAGGTACAGGTATTAAAATGTTAGGCTTTGTGGGTCATATGGTCTTTCTTGTAACTCCTTAATTTTATTATTATAAAGGTGAGAGGAAAGATGAAAGCAATTATGTATAATATATAGATCAATGAGTGTGGTTGTGTTCCAGAAAAAGCTATTCAGTCAGTGGACTGGACTCAACCCAAGGGCCAGCCTCTGGCCTATGAGATACCATAGTTCTTGATTGTGGTTATCTGAGTCCAGTGTCTCTTCATTTGGTTTGTTAATCTCCTGTTTTATTGCAATTCCAGGAGCTGAACTTAGATTCATTCTAAGTTGGATTCTGCATCCACCAGCCTGTGGCCCTCCTGCTTCCTTTACATTGACTTCTACAGCTACACAAGTTAGGAGAAGCTTCTGGTTGACATCTGACCTACAGACTCTTGACATATACTCTTTCTCTATACATCTACATGCAAGCAACAATGGCTTTGGTTCTCTAGAGAACCCAACCTAACACATTAAGTATCTTGTCTAGGTCTTCCAATAACAGGAGCTAAACTACCTATTTCAAAGCCAAGGATCTTAACCCACATAATTCCAGTGTCCTCTCAGGTTTTTTAAGGCTATCTACCCTCCAAACAGCCCATGATTGCCTTAGATTTTAGCTTTTGTAAAATTTCTGTACTGCCAGTTAATTTCTGCTCCCTTTTCTAAAAGTCATTTTGCTATTGATATAACCAATTATGTATTCATTACCTCGATTGTTAATCAAGTTACTCTACTATTAAAAATGCCATAAAGAGGGAGTCCTGTGAACTAGCCAGAGCTTGCACCTGACTAACTTCCAAGTATTTAAGATTTGTTGGTCACTTAGAGACTGTCAGCTGTCATAGTTTGCAGCTGCCATCAGTTGTCACAAAAGCACATTTAAGATCATTGTTGAGTATGCCAGGGATTCAACCCCAGCTAGTGCCTCTCCACCCATCCAAACTCTCATAAATTACAATATGAATCAACACTTGAATAGTCCAGATGTGTTTTTATTCATAAAACTAGAAAGAAAATTACAGTGAATTAAATGCACAATACCTTAAAAGAGACTACCCACTTTTTAAATCATGAAGTATTATAATGATTTTTGAAGGTTGTCACTACTACAATAGTTTTTTCAAGGAGCCAGATAGAAACATTAGAAATAAACCTTTGTAATAACTTTTTCTATTCAGGTTCAAGAGTCCATTAATGGTACAACTGGTTTACTGTACACCCTACTAATTAAAGGTTGACAGTTTGAGTTTACCCACAGGTCCTTTAGAGGAAAAGTGTAAAGGTATGCTTCTGAAAAACCAGTCATCAAAACTTCCTGGGAGCGGGCTGAGCCCTGGTAGCATAGTAGTTGAGTGTGGGACTGCGGCCAACTGACTTGACGGTTCAAATCCAGCAGCAGCAAGGCTGGACCTTCCACTCCCACCAGAGGGCAGTGATGACTGAAAAAAAAAATTCTAAAAAAATAAATAAATAAAACTCCCTGGGAGCACAGTTCTCTGATATACATGGAATCAGCTTAGGCCAAGTCAACTCAACAGTAACTGATTTGGCTTGTTTTTTATTATTCAAGTTTGGTCGTAAATAATAATATTTATAACATGTTTACATTTTCATTATGAAGTTATAGATCAATAAGATGTCCTTCCACTATAATAATTATTATTATATTAGATGTAATCGTATATATATGCACATACATATTTAGATTTGACAACAGAATTGTGGTTCTGTTCAAAAATAAAGTCCTGGGGCTGAGCGCCGGTGGCGTAGTGGTTGTTCGTGGGACTGCAGTCCACTGGGTTGGAGGTTCAAATCCAGCAGCAAGGCTGGGCCTCCTACTCCCACCACCAGGGGGCAGTGATGCCCCCCAAAAAACAAACAAAAATAAAGTTCTTATCTTTTAGAGATTGTGATTAGAGTATTTTGTACTTGCTTTTATTAAGAGGTCTTACAGTTTTTATTTCTCCCTTTCAGAAAGCTCAGCTACCACATAAACCAGCCTGAGGCTGCTACTGAGTGATGGCAGTGTGGGCAGCGAGCCTCTTAGAGTCAGTAGCAGGCCCCAGACATGTGAGTGAGGCCATGTGATAGCCCCCACCTCTACTCAACCATCAAATAATTGAAGTTACCTGAGCTACCACAGAAGAAACTATTAGAAGTACTGTCCACCTTAAATTTCAGAATTGTGAGCAAATAGTTTTCAGGGCTGAGTCCCAGTGGCATAAGTGGTTGAGTGCGGGACTGCGACCCACGGGCTTGGCGGTTCAAATCCAGTGGCGGCTCTCAGAAGCAGTACTGGGTAGCTCCCACAACCACCAGAGGCAGTGATGCACACAAAAACAAAACAAAAACAAAAAGTAAAATGTTCTTTACAAATAGTTTTCACATCAAGTGGAAATTTACGTTTAGTGTTGCATGTCTTAACTTTTAATGCTAAATATTAAAAACCTTCATATCTGGTCCTATAAAAATTATGAGGAGTGATCATGATAGTGGATGGGAGGCAGCATTTAAGAACTAGAAGAAGGTTGCATATTTCACTGCTATTATCCTGTATCTTAACTGGCTCATCTCCTCCTTGCAACCCCTCTGCAAGAGGATGTCGCTTCACCTATTGATGGGCTTTGGGTCCCCAATCTGTACTCCCCCTCATCAATAATGATATAATTTTAGCTCTTTGATATCTGACACTGGATCCTTTCATCACCTCACGATCACACAGGCTGGTGTGCCTCTTCCATGTGGGCTTTGTTGCTTCTGAGCTGACTGGCCGCTTGTTTACTCAAGCCTTTAAGACCGAAGATGCTTTATCTTTTGATAGCCGGGCACCATCCCCTTTCTTCACCACATTAGCTTATGCACACATTTGTCTTCTGTGGAGAGCCGGATTCAGAGGCCATTGTTTGCTCTGTAAGCAGACCCTACCGCCCCAGGGCTTTTGTTAGGGGGAGGCAGTGTAGGACTGGGTTTATCCTCTAGTTTTGAATCTGGCTCATCCTCCAGGGAAATAAATTGCAAAGAAGACCTTAACTCTGGATTGGAAGCTGTTTTAAGGATGGTTTCAGTTTGAGCGATGATACGACTGGCTCGTGAATCATCATTTTTAACATCAATAATTTCCTTAATTAAGTTATAATAAGAAAAGGCTATAACAGGGATACGTTCAGGCCCAAAAGCTTCATAATAATCATTTAAACAATCGTCTAAGCGCTTCCAGGTGCGCGCAGAAATAGTGCCCTCTTGAGGGAACCAGGGACACGTGTCCTTAACAAAGTCAAAAAACTTAAACATCTCCTTAGCTTTAACCTTTACTCCTCGCGTCCGAAGGGCATCTCTTAACTGACCAACGAATACCTGATATTGGCTCATTTCCTGACCCATGATTGCGAACAACGACTCACCTTTAGGCAGATCACGCAGC